>VZRR01004864.1:14506-62382 GCA_013398015.1 Oreocharis arfaki
CGGGCCTGGGAGCGCCGCCCGCCCGCCGGGCGTCAGGGTTGGGGCGGCCCGTGAGATGTTGGAGAGGAGCGGGACGGGTCGGCTCCGAGTTTAGGGAGGCTGGAACTACCGGAGGGGAGAGGTCTGAGGGAGGGTTTTCCGCTCAGGGTGGGGAGGAAAAGAGGTTGTGGAGTCTTCCTCGCTGGAGGTACTCAAGAACCGTCTGTACGCAGTCCTGTGCAGTGTACTCTGGGATGACCCTGTTTGAGAGGGAGGTTGCACCAGATGACTCACTGTGGTCCCTCCTAAGCAGACCCATTCTGTGAATCCGTGACCTGGGTTAGGCTGCGGCTGCTGCGGAGAAGACGCAGCATCCTCCAGCCTGGGACTGGAGGAAGATCTACAGCAAGTTTATAGGCTGGTCTAAGCCGGTGGGAGTGGGAGAAGTCGTGTTTGTCCTGGGTTGGTTGTTTGGTGTTGGAAGCAGCAGCATTTGACTCAGCCTAGGATGGGGAGACCAACCTAGGTAGGTGTTGCCCGGGGATAGGGACTACCTGGGCAGGACAGTAACAGCCACAGCGGTCTGAGGATGTGTTTCTTCCTGAGACAGATGAAGGAGAGGCATGTGACTGCCGTGGGACATGGGAGCTTCCTTAGGTCTCCCCATGTTCAGTCTGGGAAGGTGTGGGTCTGGGTTTGCTGTGTTTCTGAGCCGTGTCCCTCTGCCCACAGCAGCAGCATGAGGACCTGTCCACTAAGAAGCTGCGGCTCACCAAGCCCAGCAAGTCAGCAGCGCTCCACGTGGACCTGTGCAAAGCCACCTCACCTGCAGATGCCTTGCAGTACCTGCTCCAGTTTGCCCGGAAGCCCGTGGAAGTGGAGAGCGTGGAAGGGGTTGTCAGGATCCTGCTGGAGCATTATTACAAGGTGGTGAAGCTGGGAGCCAAGTGTGCTTGCTCCTTCTGCTTTCCTTTTCTGGGTGTGGGATATTGAACGGGGGCTTGCAGGTTCCTGTGTTGCTGACTCAGTTGCCAAAAGCCTGGGCTGAGAGTGAGTGACTGTAGCTCTTTACCCAGGTGATTTCTGATTGTGTTACTTGCTCCCTGTGCTGATGGTTTGAGGAGCCTGTGACAAGGGCTTGGCAGTGTTATCCCTGCACATGGCCTGTGTGGAAGTTAACTTGGCAAGGGACATGTCACGTTTTCCAGGGAGCCCAGCTGTCCAGAGCTGTTTCAACTTTATCTAACTTTTTCCTGACTGATGTTTCCTTACCTTGTTCTTAATTTCCTCTGGCAGTGGAGAAACCTTTTAGCCACTGCTTATAATGTGAAAAACAGCACTTTTTAAGTCATAGAATCATGGAATGGTTTGGGTTGGAAGGGACCTTAAAGATCATCCTTTTCTGGCCCTTCTGCCGTGGGCAGGGACGTCTTCCACTAGACCAGGTTGCCCAGAGTTCCATCCAGCCTGGCCTTGAGCACTTCCAGGGATGAGGCAGCCACAGCTTCTCTGGGCAACCTTCTCTGGGCCAGTACCTCACCACCCGCTCAGTAATGAATTTATTCCTAATATCAAATCTATGAAAAAAACTGTCAGGGATCAGTCTCTTTTCCAATTAACAAGCAATAGAACAAGGAAAATGGCCTCAAGCTGCACCAAGGAGGTTTAGATTGGATATTTGGAAAAACTTCCACACTGAATAGATTATCAAGCACTGCAACAGGCTGCCCAGGACAGTGGTTGAATTACCATCCCTGAAGGTATTATAAAGATGTGTAGATGTGGCACTTGGGGACATTGTTTAGTGGTGGACTTGGCAGTCCTGGGTTAAGGGTTGGACTTGATGATCTTAGAGGTCTTTTCCAACATAAATGATTATTATCTGGTTCTATGAAATACAGAGTTCCTGGTGAAATAACACAGATTATTTGTGCTTGAAATTTGTTTTGTAGCCTGTATTAGAAGAGAGACTCATGAACTTGCAAATGAGATCACACTGGCAAGAGCACAGCCTGTTACAGAATCCAGCTTTTAAAAATAAAACTTTTAAAACTATTGTAGCTCACATTGTTTTACTTAAAGACAAAATTTTCAAAAGAACTTGTTTCTTAGTATCTCTGTAACACTTGCGCTTCTCATCATCATCCAGGAATGACCCTGAAAGCTGTAACTACAGTGGAAGTCATGTGATGATTTAGTTGTTTGCACTGTCATTGTTTTGTTTAAGATGGTTCTGCAGCCACCTGCTCCTTCATCCCTATATATTTTGGTAGGACAGTCCCCATACAGTCCTGATGACAGTGTCCATTCTTCAAGCACATAACTTCAACCCTAAAAGAGAAAATGCTTCTCAGTTCAGTTGAGAAAGGGACTACTCCTTTCGGTGTCACATTTGTCACTTGGAGGCTGTGTGTGGCACTGAAGTCTCTTAAACACTAGAAACATACAAAAGTTGTAACTGTAAAATTTCTTCTTGAAAGATGGAGTATTTGTTATTGTAATATTTCTGCACCTCTGTGTTCAGTGTTGCACAAATGCTTGGTAAGATCCAAGTATGACATCCAGATGACTTTTTGTCTTTCTACTCTGTACTGGATAACCTTGGCAATACAATGAAAGAGGAGCTTCCAGTTATGACCAGAAGTCTTGTGTGCATGAGTCTGAAGAAGCCTCAAAATAAATCTTTAAAATGCATGAATTTTGGAAATTAATTTTAAAGGAATATTAATTGATGAGGCTTACTTGGGTAATTATCACCTGTAAGAGCATTTAGTGTTTCTTAAATAAGTAGACGTACGCAGGTAATATATGCTGTTCATTTTTTTTCTTTAACCTTGCTGCGTTGGGGATTTTTTTGGGTGTTGTTTCCTTCCAGGAGAATGATGCCTCTGTAAGACTGAAGATTGCATCCTTGTTGGGGTTGTTGTCAAAGACCGCAGGATTTTCTCCAGACTGCATTATGGATGATGCCATTAACACACTTCAGAATGAGAGTAAGTCTCACTTTTAGGGTGGTGCTTGAGATCAAGGTGGAATGTTGCTGTCAAAGCATTTGGGACAGTGGCAAGGCCTTACATCTCAGGTGTATGATTGGGAACTCTAATTGCTGGTTAGAGTATTTATTTTCTGTTTTTGTGAATGATGACACCATGTTCGGAGGAGGAGAAAAATGTTCCTCTGACCTGCCTGCTGTCAGAACTGCATTGTTCTAAAGGAGTGCAAAGTTTGCTTCAGAGCTGTTGCTTCTGAAGTTGTCTATTCTACAGGACAGTTTTGCTTAAAATGGAAATGTGTTGAAGAGGAGTTTTTTTATACCATGCTAGAGGCCAGCTCATCAAGCTGTATCAACAGGAGTGTAGCCGGCAGGTCAAGGGAGAGTATTACACCCTTTTACTCAGCACTGGTTAGGCCACATCTGGAATACCTCATCCAGTTTTGGATTCCCCAGTGCCAGATTAGTGCTGGTAAGGTTGGATGACTTCAGCAGAACCACTGAGGTGATAGAGGACTGGAGTATGTGATGTGCATCACTGAGGAAGCTGGGCTAGTTCAGGACTTGAAAGGAGAAGGTTTCAGGATGGCCTTCCAACATGGATCAGTCTGGTAAGAGTTCAGCAAAGTGGTACGTAGCCTTTCACTGGTTTTTTTTTTGCAGAGTCTCACCAAGTCCTTGCTCAGCTGCTGGACACCCTGTTAGTGATTGGCACAAAGCTCCCAGAGAATCCATCTGTCAGGATGAGGCTGGTGGAGGTAGCCTGCAAGGTAAGGTGGCCTCCCTGGGGCAGGGAACTTTTGTCACTGCCACAAGCAAAAAAGAAAGGTAGTCAGTATTTCTCAACAAACTGTTACAATACCAACGTGAATAACTGCTAGGAAACATAATATGATGTTTCAAAGGGCTGGAAGAACGATAAGAATCCAGTTACATCTGCTTGTCTCTTGTTCCACAGCATCTGACAGATTCTTCTCATGGTGTAAGGAATAAGTGTCTTCAGTTAATTGGCTGTCTTGGCCCAGTGGAAAAAGGTGTTGCAAAAGAAGCTGAAAGCCAGGCAGCCAAAGATGTCCAGAAGATAATAGGAGATCATTTTAATGATCAGGACCCTCGTGTTAGGACTGCAGCTATAAAAGCCATGGTAAGTGTTGCTAGTACAGTGGAAGAAATCCTTTGGGGTTGTATAAGGAAGCTGAGAGGGCTGCAGACTAATCCAAAGAGGTTTGGTTTAGAGATTATTTTAATTAACTTAGTAAAATTTCATTTAGTGTATCAAAATTACCTGGAAAAATAAGATAGGTCTTGAAATATGACGGTAACATGAGATCTCAAAGGGCATTTGAGTGGCTTGTAACTTCTGTTTCAGTTGTAGCTGAAGAAGCTTTTCAACTTGTTCATTCTTTTGAGTGTGTGTAGGCTCTTTCTTTTAGTGACAAATTTATTTCTTAAATTAGTATTGGTTACTGGAGCTGCAGTAAGCCTTTAGTGCTCCAAAATGCAGTAGGTAGCTGCTCATGACAGGAAACCTGCATGATAAGTCCAGGAAGAATTTTGTTTGTTTTAAAGCAAACATTTATGTTTTGCCTCATAGTTGCGTTCATTAGCATTCTCTGACTGTTCGTGAGAGATACTATACACTGGTTTTTTGTGTGAGAACCCTTCAGAAGCTTTTAGCTTTGCAGAAATGCAAGCAAAGGCCATGCATTTCAAAATACTGCTTAATGTGAGTTGTCTGTGAGTGTATGGGGATGCAGAAGTTTCTCTATTATCCTGGAAGTTTATAGCAGTGTTCCATCTAATATGATGGTCAACAAGGATCTTTGAATTAATGTTATTAAACTCCAAAGAAAGAAGGAAGATGCAAGGAGATCAGATGGCTCTTGAATCTCTCTGAAATCTCCCTCTGCTGGACATTGTACTTACTCATCCTTCACAGGATCATTTAGGTTGGAAAAGACCCTTAAGATCATTGAGTCCAACCTTTAACCCAGCACTAAACTCTGTCCCTAAGAGCCACATCTCTATGTCTTTGAAATCTGTCCAGGGATGGCGATTCCACCACTGCTCTGGGCAGCCTGTTCAGTGCTTGGCAACACTTTTCATGCAGAAACTTTCCCTAATACCCAATCTGGACCTCGTCTCGTTCCAATTTTTGTTGGTACATTTTTTTAAAGTAATTTGCATTACTTTTACAGTGGTGTTCAGCCAAGTCCATAGCAAGGTTTATGACCTTGAGTTTATAATTATAGCAAAAAAAAAAAGCCGTATTTCTGTTGTTTGCAGTATGGGAACATCCTATATGAATTCAGGGTCACTAACCACTTCTCAGCGTTCTTGATCATAGTTTTTCTTGCTATGTGTTTGTGGTTTTTTTCCTTTAATTCTGTGTTGTACTTTGAAGGATCTAGAAAAGGAAATGTTTCTTGTTGACTGTATTCAGCCAGATATTATTCCTTTGTTTATAAGCCAGATTCATGACACTGGGCTATTCTAAAAAGAAACCATGTAGAACACTTTGCTGTCCCTGTGGTTCAGTAGCAGAAAGATTTACAGGGCATGAAAACTCATTGTCAGTGCTACTTTTGGAGCCATGTTTCAGGAGTGGTAGTGAAGTAATTATTTTGAGGATTCCTACAACTGTTTTGATTGTGGTTGAATATGGCTAACACTAAAAAATTATGTGAAGGTTGGGAGAATGGACAGACAGTGTATTTGTATAAATTGCTTTTCCCTAATCAAAGTATGAATGACTCTGAAGCTAAAAAAACTGTACTGAAGTCGAGAATATTACTTAAAATACTTAATGGTCAAGATAATGCAATATTTTAATTATAGCAAGCAATCAAGAAATGCAAGCAGCTGAGTTTGCTCAAACAGAAAAACAGTAGTGAAAACTTAGTCTGTGTCCCTTAAACCTATAGTTACTCTTTGTTGCATTGTTTTTGGTTTTTTTTTTCCCGGTAGCTACAGCTTCATGAAAGAGGATTAAAGTTACAGCAAGCTATTTATAGCCAGGTAAAGCCTTGTATTTGCTTTGTACTTGTTTGCATATCTTTCTTCTTGAATTCTCTGGCGGTGTGTTTGGTGAGGAGGGGGGCACTGAGCAGAGGAGTGTTCTGCACGTAGGTTGCCGATATTCCTTGTTGTCCTATGACAGTGGAAATAAAAGGGTATTTTGCATCCATTGTGCTTAAATGCGCTAAAGCATATGCTTTGTTATGTATTGTTTGTTGGGGAGGTTATCATGGGAAGGGCAAGGCATGATGAAATCATTCCTGTCATCTGGCAGTCATAATCATAAAGTCTTAAGTAGTCCTGAAGTCTTAAACCCTTGTTCATTGGAGAGTACCCATGAAACCTGTATTTTTTATGTCAGTAAAGCTGTGCAGCTGCAGCCTATGTCAGATCAGTTCTATTGCAGACTCACATTTCATCCTTCCTACTTAGTACAGGCAGTTCTGGAGTTTTACAGCATGTGCCTGATTGGCTTGATTAGGACTAGTCTGCCTGATCAAACTTGGAAATACTAGGGAGTAGAAGGAAAGATTGGGTTAATCTTGTTTTTTAATCTGTCCTTACTGTTTTGTGGTAAAAATGCTGATTGCACTGTGGGAAGTGAATGACAGCTCAGGTGGAGATGTTTCAGGTATATTGGACTGTGAATCTTCTTTAGGCCTGCAAGCTCTTGGCAGATGATTATGAGCAAGTGCGCAGTGCTGCGGTTCAGCTGATTTGGGTCCTCAGTCAACTTTACCCTGAAAGGTATGTCCTGCATGCACTGTCCTCAGAGTGCTGGCCAAGCAATCACCCTCATCCTGAGTGTTTTGTGCTAGTAAGTCTGAGGAGTAGCTGTTAGGATGTTACCTTTCCCTGGTCTTAAAATTAAAAGCCAGACACAGTTAAGGGGAAAAGAGGGGTTTACCTTGGTATTTATTTAAGGATCCTTGGGTGCACCACTTTGTCCAGGTAGAATGCGCTGAAAAGTACCCTGAAATGCACCCACCCAATAAATTGTGTATACAATTATAGGCCTTGCAAATTAGCATATCTATCGAAGATTCCCCAGTGAGAGACTTGAATGAATCCCCCATCCCGAGGAACCTTGCCCCTGGATGGGCCTATCTTAGCTTACAGAACGTGTTGTAGAGGGGACTTTGGTATCTAAGGCTTTCTGACCCCTGACTGCGAGGCTTCCAGGATGTTTAGTCTCCTGGCCTAGTGGGATACTGGGTCTCACTAAATTACTAGACTTGAAGAATTACGAATATGTGGGCTAAAAGCACTAAGAATACACGAAAACTGTATAAAAGGATATAAAGGGGGTATAAAAGAAAAGGCAAAAAATCGTCATGGCATCAAGGAAACTGATGTGTACAAATGGCTGATGCCTGATGAGAATGCACTGATGCAGTGAAGTTTTGGTTCCTGGCATTTGTTGCACATTTATAGGAATTCAGCATAGTTGTTTCTTATTGATGCCATCCAGTATGGAATACAATCAACAAACTGATTTCCTTATGTCAGCATTGTCCCGATTCCTTCTTCTAATGAAGAAATTCGCTTGGTTGATGATGCCTTTGGAAAAATTTGCCATATGGTTAGTGATGGTTCCTGGGTTGTAAGAGTACAAGCAGCTAAGTTATTGGTAAGTTGCATTCTTTTCTTTAGCAGAGAATAGTTCCTCTTAAGTTACTTGACTTTTCATATATATTTGAAAAATAAAATGGGAGGATGTTTAAAATGGTGTAGGTAAATTTGTCCCAAAGTTCTGAGGTGAAAGAAATGAGGGAGGCTGGGGAAACCCAACAGTTTTTCAGCTCAGCTGTGCAGTGATTCTTTCCTTGAGAGTAGGTGGTTGAGCATTAGAGAAAAAAACAAATCCTTGTCATAATTCCTTACACCTGCTTCTCTACCAGAGGACATGTGAACCAACTGAACTCAAGAAAAGCCACATTAACCTCAGTGGGAAAATAAGATCTTTTGACTCTTAAGTTCACTTTTTTAGACTCTGATGTACAGTAGTGTCAGGCGTTGCATAAAGCTGTTTGAATGAGTGGATAAGATCGGATGCTATGTTGGGATAAGTCAGGAAATTATATGGTGCAGTTTAGAATAATCCTGTTCCTTCCTTTTGATGGTTTTGTTTTTTTTTTCTTTAGGGTTCTATGCAACAAGTTAGCTCCCATTTCTTGGAGCAGACCCTTGACAAGAAGCTCATGTCAGATCTGAGGGTATGTAAATGTTTGGGTTTGTTTTCCTGTGTGTAGGGTACTAAAATCGAACAAGAGGTATGCTAATACTGAGTGTGCTTGTTTACCTTGTCCTTGCCTGAGGGCTGGTGAGAGTTAATTGATGATGACAGGTTTTGTTTTAGATTAAAGTCAATGAAGCAATTGCTAGTTTTAGATTTCATTAACCAAGCATGTAAGAAACAGCTCTAGGCTATTCAGGTTTTGCAACAGCTGAAAGGTAAATGTTTGTGATGTTCTGATAGTTTTTTTGGCTAAAAGCTTTGTTTATTGTGTATGGAAAGATTGCATCCTAGTTTTAGGAGCGAGCTCATGGAAACAGCCTGCATCTGATCAAAAAGGTTGACATTTCAACAGACACTAGTAGCTAAAGGCTACTCAGCCCTGTGAGCAAAATTTTTCAGTAACATTCCTTCCTTAAGCAACATGCTCAAGGTTACATAAATTTTTTCTGTCTACAAAAGAATGGTGAAGAGCTGCTGGTTTTTGTGGGCTGCTTTGTAAAGGCTGTTAAAGAAAGTGCTGCACAGCTTTATTTAGCGTGTGGGGGGAAAGGAGACAAGCTAGCAAGCACACTGAATGAATATTGCATTTTACACATTGCTGAACTCTGGTTAGTATTGATAGCATTGAAGTATTTAATTGCAGTTTAACAAGTTGAACTGCAAAGTGGTAGCATTTTTGCAGATTACTTATTGGCTTCTTAACTAGATGGGCCTTTGTTCTGACCCAGTTGGGCTGTTTTTACAATGGATGTCTAAGAATATGTTAATTAAAATGTATTTGTTATTTTCCTTTCCCTACTTCAAAAGTACAAAGAGTTACTGGCAGTTAGAAATACCTATAGAAGAGCAGGTACTGCTTGCTTTTCTTAGCACTTGCATGTGTGTCAATGTGTAAGCCTGCAGCTACATCTATTTTCAGATCCAGTTTAATATTTTGTTCAATCATCTTTTGACGTTTACATGGTTGTAACTGAAACACTTGTTTGGACAGAGGAAGCGCACTGCACACGAACGAGCCAAAGAGCTCTACAGCTCTGGGGAGTTTTCAAGTGGCAGAAAGTGGGGAGATGATGCTCCCAAAGAGGAAATCGATACTGGTGCTGTGAACTTGATTGAATCAGGAGCCTGTGGGGCTTTTGTTCATGGCCTGGAAGATGAGATGTACGGTAAGTGTTAACTCCCCATGGAATAACTAAAGGGGGAGATGTGTGTTAGCTAATAAGCATCATTGTGGTGTGATATGGCAGTTGTTTCAAAGGTACTGTAGTGTTGCATGGAATTTTGGATAGAAATGTTCAATTGAGTAGCTAAAACCAAATAGTTTCCTATAAATGGTAAAGTTTTAGTAACATATATGGTAATAAGTGGTTTGCTTATGTTGTGCAAAAACACACAGGGATTATTTTTTGGTTTTATTGACTTAAATTTAATAGCTGCATGTGGCTCTAAATTGGCAGTTAGTTGCTGCTGTTTGAAATTGGTGTTTTGTCAGCGGGAAAGAAAATTCATGGAATCATTTAGGTCGAAAGAGACCTCTAAGACCATAGAGTCCAAATGCTAACCCAGCACTGCCCAGTCCGCTACTAAACCATATCCCTAAGTGCTGCACCCAGATGATTTCTGAACATTTCGAAGGATGGTGATTCCACCGCTTCCCTGCGCAGTCTGTTCCAGTGATTGACAACCCAAATGTTTTCCCCAATATCCAGTCTAAACCTCCTCTGGCACACCTTGAGGCTGGTATTTGCATAAACCATGACAATTCCAAGCTCTGAATTTTATTTCTGAATTTACTTTTAATGTTACTGGAAGGACGAGGTTAAGTTAAAACCTAAAAAATCCCCATAACAAAAATATTGTTGTAGATTGTGTTATAAAAGTTGGTTTATTATTCCATGACTCCTGCAAATAAATGCGTGTTTTCCCAATAGCTGAACTCTCCCTGAAGCTTGAAAGTGCACCTTTTTTTTTTCCTGTCTAACAGTAAAAAATGCTTCACTGGTTCAGCCCCTTGACCTGTGGAACATGTTCTCCCATTTCTTGTGCCATAGGTCTTGTGGCAGTGTGATGCTGTTGAGGAATGTGGATAAAATGAACAAGTGTGGGATATACACAGATCTCTCTCTCCACTGCAGCATTTTTAAATACTACTGATCTCTCCCTGATTGGCAACACTGCTTCATGCCTTGAATTCCATGTTGTACCTTAAATGTGAATTCGTGTGTCAGCTTGTGAGAGCAGTATTGGCAAAATGTTTCTCTTCTCCTAATACCTGGGCCTTAATGACCACGGAGACTCAGAGTTGTGACAAAAGCTTCATTACTGAGCAAGCGGGGGTCTCGCTGTCTGTGCATTTTTGTACTTAATTAGAATCCTGAGGAGTCAGATGTCTTCTTTAAGATCAATAGGCCTGAAAGCTCCACACAAGTTCAAGTAAATGTTTTCAAGATGAGCTAATTTGGGTGAAAACTAGAAGTATGTTTAAAACAACAACATTTACAAGACATCAGATTAATTACCAGTTTTATGATCCTAGCACATAAATGTTGTGGAAGCTAATGAGGATGATTATAGGGAAGAGAATCTCATCTCTGCCTGACCTTTTTATATTTGGGTATTCTTCAAATTCCTGCAATGTTTTACAGCATAAGTACACTCAGGATGCTTTCTGATGCTGTTTTTTACTTCAATTCAGATAATTTTAATATTTAGGTGGCACCTTTTTCCTTTGTTTTGAGGAATCTGAAGTCAGAAAGCAGAGGAATTTCATTCTGTTAACTGCCGAAACATCGATTCTCTGGGGCTTTTCAGCAATTCATGAAGTGCTACGTAGCAAGTTAAAAATGCAGTGAAAGCTCCGAGCAATTAAAATGTCAGGAAGAATAAAACAACCACAGTTTAATTAACTAAATTAGTTTGCTTAAGATAGCAGTGTTAATGCTATGCTTGCAAAGCACACTATGAAATACGCAGTATTTATTGATGGGTTGGAGACCTGTTTTTTACCTGCAGGTCCCTTTTGCAGATGCTTATGGCAGCAGCAGGGGCTGTATCAGAGGTGAGACTTTTGATTTGAAGACTTGCCTGTGAAAAGATCCCCAGTGGGTCTCTGCTTAGGCTCTGTTGCCCTCAGCGTTTCCTTAGCATCTCCTGTCCTTAGCCCAGCCCTTAAACAGTACAAGACCTCGCTGCTGGGTGCATGTCCTTTTAAACCAGACAGTTTTAATTAATTTACAGTTAATTCCCTGCTTCTCTGTTAACAGAGGTTCGAATCGCTGCGGTGGAAGCCCTGTGTATGTTGGCTCAGTCCTCGCCTTCTTTTGCGGAGAAATGCCTGGATTTTTTGGTTGACATGTTTAATGATGAAATTGAGGAGGTGAGATTGCAATCCATACACACAATGAGAAAAATTTCCAACAATATCACGCTGCGGGAAGACCAGCTGGATACTGTGTTAGCTGTCTTGGAGGTAAGAAATTCTTGAGGAGGGGAAGAATTGCTCTCCTGCTTGCTTTGGGGTGCTTAATTATGTACTGCTAATCAGTCCCTTCCTCTGAGAGCAAACCCACCTTTTTTGCGGTTTTTTTTGGCTCTTTGAGCACTGCCAAAGGTTCCTAAAATCTAGTAGCCTGTAAGCCCCAGGACAACAGAATACATCTGAAACAGACAAATTTTAGATGAAAAGTCTTCCTTTGATCACTGTGGTTCCTTGTGATCAAGGAACCAACAGTGTGACCAGAAATTCTATAGAGATGTCTTGTGTTGTGGTCCAGCACTCTGCACCACTTCATGTTGAATGCAGCTTCATTTTCTTTCTGCTTTCTTGACTCAGCTGCTTTGGTTACACCAAGCAGAGCTGGGCCATGGGCCTGAGATCTCTTTTCTGGCTGTTCAGAGAGTTTGTCAGTGCTCTCTGCCATATGATTTTGAGTTTTCCCAACCAGCACCCTCCCAGTCAGTGCTCAGCCAGGATTCAGGGAACAGCACCAATCAGCTGCTCTTCCTGGCTGATGAGGTTGATCCAGGAAGAGGAAGGGATTTTGGCTGTATGAATAGTATGATGTCAAACTGCTTCCTCTCCGACCTGATTTATTTGCTGAGCTGTAGCCCCTGAGGCATTTTTTTTAATCTGCTGCATGTGGTAGGCAAGTTTCTGCTTCTTTTGGAAAGAGTCCCAGTCTCGCGAGGTGCTGCAAATCCACTGTTTCTGTCTCTTCACCTTCTGGTTCCTTGACCCAGGGCAGCAATTGCTACTATCAGCTGTTCCTCAGGAAGAAGCAAACTAATTAAACCTATTTTATCAGTCTGTAACAAATGCTGTGGAATATGATCTGGGTTTGCAAATGCAGCAATGAGCTTTAGGTGCCTCATATTTTTGTCATTATTTACATTTGTTTAAGCTGGGGACCTGTGCATTGGGGTGTGAAAATGTCCTGGTTAGGCTGGGCTCTTCCGTGCTAACTTACCATGTATGATAAACCCTATGTATATTGTGTTTTATATTAATATAATTATTACCAGGCATTGGGTTAGCTTAAGTGTGAGAATCATTAAGATTTTAATGGATTTGTCTGATTCTGAAAGATGCTTGGTGCTTTTCTGTAAAATCCATCTTCCAGTACAAAAATAAAGGGTATGGAAAAATACTATTAACTTTGGTGCCTAAATTGGTTCCAGCAGTGTAAGTATGCAACACCTGGATGTTGGGGGTAACTTCTGTTTTCACCCCACTGCTTTCACTTCATCAGAATAACTGTAGCAGCTACTTCTTGCATTTCAGACCAGGCTTTGGAATTTGCTTTCTCTGTTGTCCTTCATCTCAGTTTCCGTTGAGTTGTGCTCATCTCTGTCCCTTCATGGTCTTCTGGCTCGTTTGTCTCTGTACCACCTTTCTGGTGGACTTTATTAGTGGTCTGGAGTATTTTCTTTCTGTGGTCATTTCATTCCAGTCCTTAGTTTGTCTTTTCTGTGGTCATAGTCTGTCTTTGACCACCAAAACCCCTTTGATCATTTGTGTGTGTTGGCTGTCATTTAGAGCAATCCTCTTGTAAAGGCTCTTTTCTTCTTTTGTGTAAGACAGTGATGGATGAGCTGTTGATACTTAGCAAATTATAATTCAAAAAAGGTAAAATCCACCATTGAAAAGCATCCAGTTCTTGTATCCTATCGAATTTTCACGTTGTGTCCAGCAGCACCAGGCAAATGCTGATAGCAAGGAATGTGGTGATACATGGATGTGGAATGTCATGGTGGTTTTTGGCAGAAGGAATGTAATTAATTCAGCTGAATATTCTAGTCTGTCCAGCCATTGACATGTCCTCAGTGTTTACTCAGACCCTCTGGAGGCTGGTGACTGGGCTGAAAGCCTGTGGAATTGAGCTCCCTGTGTTGAAAACGATAAAAGGCTTCTCTGAAAATGCTGAGACAATCTTTGGTGATTGTTTTATTGAGTTACCCAGCACCTTCCTTTTCTGATACTGCAAAGGTACAACACCTCGAGAAGGTCAGCAGTGAAGCAATTCCCATTCATTCTCGTGAAGGAAGTACATAGGGGGTGAGACCAGGAGACCCTGCAGCACTTGCCTGTGTGTCACTTCATCTGTGCTTAGCTCTGGTAACTAGAAACAGGCACTGCGTTTCACAGACCTCTTTTATTAGCTCAGCCAAGGAGCAGAAGCTGTCACCTTTAAAGTAAATGTGTGTGCAGGCACTTTTCTCTCAGCACTCAGCAGTGTCTGCGTTGGGTTTTTATTTTAGGATTCTTCGAGGGACATTCGGGAAGCACTTCATGAACTATTGTGTTGCACCAATGTTTCAACTAAAGAAGGTATCCATCTTGCACTGGTGGAGCTGCTGAAAAATCTGACCAAGTATCCCACAGACAGAGAATCCATATGGAAGTGAGTGTGTTCAGTGTCCTTGTGTGTCTTCTTACTTTCCTATTCTTTTTAGTAAGTGAGGTGCTAGGAAATACTGAGCTTGCTAAGGAGGTAACAGGTGTTGCAGGTGTACAATCCTGTTACTCTGTTGATACGTATTTATTCATGACTGGTGTGGCAGCTCTGTGTTGTTCTTGCTTGTCAGTACTTGCACTGGGAATCCAGAACTGATGACCACTCCTGGAAATGTCCCCCTATTCCAGGCACTCAAAGCATTCACAGAGAATATGAATTTGGTTTTCAGTTTAAAACCTCGTCTCTTCTACACAAGTGTTTTTGCTTACCTGACACTGTGTTAAATAGTAATATTTACCACCAGTTGACTATATCAGATGTGATTAGTGTATTGGCCATGTGGCATTGTGCTGTCAGAGGGAATTTTTCTGTCTAAGCAAAAAGAAGAAACTTCTGTGTCAGATTTTTTGGTTGTTTAATGGAAGCAACAAAAGGAGTGGTGCTCCACACACATGGTTTGAGATGGAATTCTTAGGTATTATTGGAAACACTTATGTTAGCCTTAGCTTCCTTTGACTTCTAGTGTACTTTGACATTGTTTTTGGAGTTTGGTGGAGTTTGGAGTTTTGGGGCTCTTACCTCCTAACTTCCGTATTTGTGAAGAAAAAAAAAATGCACTCACTCGTTAGCCTTTAGTATAAAAGCTTTTCCTGGATTGTATAACTCCCAAGTGTTACGTATTTTGTGGACAGTTTAAATAAAAATTTTTATTACTGCTTGTCCTTTCAGTTTTCTTAGATCCTATAAAATATTAATGCACATGGTCAGTTGTAAAGAAACAGTGAACTTGGACAGCAGGATTTTCTTGCTGACCTTCTCAAAGTGTTGCTGCAACATAAAGTAGTAATGCTTTAGAATGTTGTATTTTGAAATATGCATGTTTACTAACATATATTTCAATCTGTATATTTCCAGATGCCTGAAGTTCTTGGGAAGCAGGCATCCCACTTTGGTGCTTCCATTAGTGCCAGAGCTGCTGAGCACACATCCCTTCTTTGACACTCCAGAACCAGACATGGATGACCCAGCCTGTATCTTTATTTATGAAGCCAGTTGATAATTTTGACTGTAGTAGATTTTATTCATGATCTCCTGACACTCACATTTCTGAAACCATTTCTCACTGTAGCAGACAAACAATCCTGTGCCTATTTCTGAATCCTTTAGCATTTAGTTTTTTACTCAGCGAGTGATGGAATAACTGTTAGCTGAAACCGTCTTCATAAATACAGTGGACTATAATTGGCCACCTTTTTATGCTGTGATGAATAATCAAGCAATTTGTCAAGGTTTAGGCTTTGCAGATGAGCCCTTTGATGTCAAAGCATTTGTCTAGTTTGCATTAATTTTGAAGTTGCTTTAGCTTTTAAATAAGAAGAGTGTTTTTTCATGTCTGTTTTCTTTTTAGGTAAAACTTTCTCTGTGCTCACTGTTGTGCAGTTTATAAAACAGCACCATCTCTAAGTACAGCAGGGCCTGAATTCCCATAATGCTTTGAATTTTTCATCTTTTTGAAATAATTCAATATCAGAAATCGTTATATTAATGTTAGCTCTTCCAGTGCTTTAGAATACAAACTATTATTGATACACTGTTATCCTCAACAATAGGAGATACCTTGGAAATGCATTTTTCCATTGTTATTCCCCTTGCTTCCCTTCTGTGTGAGTGCAGAACATAATGTTATTTCTGATGCATGCTGAGGCATATTGGACTGGAACCTTCCTCTAGAAGCTGCTCCTTGTTTTTCTCACCAGTCACAGGCCATTGACCAGAAATTCTATAGAGATTAAATTAATGCTTTTTGAGAATTGAAACGGGTTAGAATCAGGTGGAGAGAGATAAATGTGTAATTACATGGTTTAGTAATAATTTGAGTAAAGTTGTCTTGTGAGTTGAGAATTAAAGGAACATTGCAGGGGGAAGAAAGGTGTTGTTTAACTCAGCGCATTTTCCTGCCAGGAACCAGAGAATATTATGTTAGAGAATGTTTTGAAGGTAACTTGCTACCAGATTTTACAGAGGCATATTATGTGAAGACAGGCCTGGGAGCCAGAAACTGTGAAGTAAACCTCAATAGTATGTTTCCAGTGTAAACTGGTATTTAAAAACATGGTTTTGTTTACTTCAAAGCACTTAGGAAATCTGAATCAGAGCTTATGCTTGGAATCAGCCCTGTTGCAGGTGTCAGGCTTTGGGCTAACTGTGAAAGCCTTTGGCTGCTCTTTGTTTCTGCAGATCGCAGACTGTGAAAATGTGTTTTCTACTTCAGAATTATCTTTCCATGTTTGATTCTTTGGGTTGGTTAAAGTCTGCATAGAGTGATGTTTTTCAGGGCATCTTAGGTAATGCAGCAATTTTCAAAGACTTGGCAGTAAAGGTGTAATTTTAGATATTGTTAGGGCACCAAAAAACCTGAGCAACCTGGTCTAGTGGGAGGTGTCCCTGCCTATGGCAGGGAGGTTGGAACTAGTGGTCTTTAAGGTCCCTTCCAACCCAAACCACCCTGTGATTCTGTGGTGCAAACTGGTGAGCACAGTGTAAGCTGTGAGGAAGAGTGACTCTCTTCCTAATGCGCATGTTCAGCATTTGGGATCCCTGGCTCCTTTCCTCTGTGTTGCCTCTGAGCCATCCCATGTTGGCAGTAGCATCTTTTCTCCAGAATGGCTCACCCTGTAATGTTTGCACTTTGTACTTGGTTTTCATCTGCTCAGACAGCTGTTTCTTTGGGTTTTGCTGAGTATTTTCCAGCTGTAAAGAACTTCCTAGACAAATCCTGACCAAAGGAAGGGTCGTTGAGTTGTTGTTGTTTTAACTTCCTATCCTCAAGGAGCTCTTCTTGCTGTTGTTTATTTTTCTTTAACAATCCATTTGCAATAGACATTGCTGTTCTGGTTCTGATTTTTAATGCTGCTAAAAGTTGCCCAACAATGCCTGCCCTGTTCTCCGACCATACATTCAGACATTACGCGTATCTTCGGGACAGCCTCTCTCACCTGGTCCCTCCATTAAGAGTAAGTTGAGCTACTTTGGTTTGCACTTTGACACTTTGGTAGGAATGTTGCTGGTCTCTTCCGTGTCTGTCTGTGTGTAACACTTAGATTCTAGAAGATTTTTCTCCTATGCACCATGGAAATTAATATTGAAATGTGCATTAAGGCAGGAGAGACAAATGTGAAATGGTTACAATATGGATTTTGTAATGTTTTGGGGAGAATAACAGCATAATTGCTCTCAAGTGAGAATAGTGCATGGTTTGCTGGTTAGGTAAGAATGCTGGGAGGGCAGTATTCCTGGGAGTTTTCTGTAGCTCTGACTGTGTGTCTGCAGGAAAGGCCTTTGTAGATCTTCCAACATTTTGCTCGTATCCTACCTGAACAGTTTATTCACGAGTGAAATGTGTTCCATTCTGCTTTGCAACGTGTTTTTCCTGCATGGAAGTATGGGTGGGATTGAAGTTGGCTGTAAGTCTTATCACAGCTCATGAAATGAGTGGTGGTTTGTGTGGTCTTAGACTTCCCTTGACTTCACAGTGTCAAAGTTAATAGAAGAGGAAGATCTTTCCCACAAAGGGATGTTGGAAGTTTAACCTGAGGATCTCTAGTGCAAGTGAATTGTGGGGTGGGGAGGATTAACTAACAAAGATGCAGACTTGAAAGCCTTGGTATAAATTTTGAATTTGAGAAATGAATTGGAGCTCTCAGTTGGTCGTTGTTAAATAATATGGCAGCGTTTTGCAATGTGATTGTGTGTTAGACTTTTCTCTTTTTCTGTATATGTTCCTTCTTGTTTAGTTGCCAGGTAGAAAGCTGATGTCCTCCGCTGTGTCTCCCAGTATTACCCCACATGAAGATCCTTCCCAGCAGTTCCTGCATCAGAGCCTGGAGAGGGTTTACAACTTTCAGCACCTCGACCCACAGGGCATACAGGAGCTGCTGGAATTTACCATCCGGTAAGGCCTCAAGCTGCCCTGTTTATGGAAAGATGTGTCAGTATTCCCAATTTCTCTGATGTAGGTGCTTTGCTTCTGAATATGAGTGTTGTAATTTGCTGTCCAGCACTTAACTTGAGTCTTCCTCTAGAGACTGTTGTGATAAAAGAGTGTTCATGACCTGTTTAAAATCAAATTGATGGTCTCAGGTGTGGCACAGCCCCCCAGAATAACCAGTGTGCCTTTTAGCGAGGGAGCATCTTTTCAGAGCATGGTAAGAGTTCGGTGAGGGTGTTATTTTTGGACTGTTCACTTATGCTAAAATATACTCTTAGTTTTTATGGTTTATGGGTGGCAGCCTTGTGTGTCATTCTGAGTTCTGTATCCTTGTAATTTTGATCATATTGTTTGTAATGTACATGCACAAGGTTTTCTTGTTTCGCTTTTTTGGGGGGAAAGGTGCTCTCCCCTTTGCTCTTGCATTTTCTGGGTCCTGTGGCCTTTCATTCAGCAGGAGAGGACCTGCTTCTGGTACTTTGGGTCCTGATTGCCAGTCTCCCTTACAAAGGACTTGGGCATTCCTCATCAGTTTTCAAATCAGAAAGCTTTTCCAGGAATAGACAACATTCTTGCATGCTGCTGTCTGCTGCTGTATAGATAAGGGTATGTGCTGTTGCTTCTCAGTGTGGGTTTTATGCTGCCTCTTCTATTTCAACTCTAGACTGATTTACACAAACAAAACACTTGAAAAGGATCCTTTCAGTGTGATTCCTCTGCTTGGAAAGAGTAAAAGAGCCTTATTTTGAGAGTTAGAAAAACAACCCAAAATGCTTTGTTTGGAATATGGAATTTTAAGAAAGCTTAATTCTTCTTATTGCTTCAAAATAGCTGCCTTCTGTTGTGTGTATGTTGCTGTGAATCACTGTCACACCCATCTGCAGCAGAGAATAAACAGTGTGCTCCTCACTAAAAACCCAGCTGTGGAAACTGTGAGGTTTGTCCTCAGCTGTTTTGCAGCTGCTATGTGCCAGCCTAAAATACAGTCTCAAAGCATTTAAATGCACTAAGCACTTGAAACAGGTAATCTCCTGGCCAAGCATCCAGAGCCTTTAAGGCATGAGGGTCTGGGAACCTCTCAGGCCGTGACTGTTTTCAGTTTTTGAGTTGATGGAAATTATTGGCTTGGCTTTTTTCCTGATGGGATTGGCCCCTAGGAAACCATACTAAACCAGCTGCTCTTTTCCGTTATGAAGAGAAGAGAGGATTTGGAGAAAGCCAGAAAAAATGTTAAAGGTTATTTTGCAGAGGGCAAGATTTCCCTGCACCAACCATTAGGTTGCTGAGAGCAAAGGAATAGAAGCAGCTCACAGCAGTGGATTCTGCCATGGAACGTAACTCCCTCCTCCTTTATCATTATTGTCATCAAAGGAAATTACAGACCTTGTGGAGTTTGTGTCTACTTGGGACTTAGAGTTTTGGCTGCAGAGCCTGGTGGAGAGCATCAGTCTGCAGCGTGGTTAGAAATGTAAGACAGGCTGTTTAGCAAATCTGTCTGTGGTTTAATTTCTCCATCTATACAAGAGGAACGTTTTTTTCTTACAGAGATGTTGAAATCTGTTTAAGGTTTGTAAGGAAATAGAATTAGTGGAACTGGGAACTGTGTAAGACTGGGAAATGGAATATCTGCCTAGCTGTTGGCTGAGAGATGACATCCTGTTCCCCATTAATGTGTTGTAATGGATTGTGACACGGGAATTAAACACCCAGGAGCCTCCTCTTCACTGCTGTCTGGTAAAAGATGAAATGGAATATCTGTGTGAGGTTGAGGCTGGCTTGGCTGTTGTTGCATTGTTGTTGAGGGAAAGCACAACCCCTCAGTATGAGAGACATTGAGGTGCTGGAGTGTGTCCAGGGAAGGGCAATGGAGCTGGGAAGGGCTGGAGCACAAGTCTGATAAGAAGCGGCTGAGGGAGCTGGGGGTGTTCATCCTGGAGAAAAGGGAGCTCAGAGGGGACCTTACCTCTCTGCAACTCCCTGAAAGGAGGCTGTAGCCAGGTGAGGGTTGGTCTCTTCTCCTGAGTAACAAGCAAGAGGATAAGAGGAAATGGCCTCAAAGCAGTGCCAGGGGAGGTTTAGTTTGGATATTAGGAAAATGTCTTCATGGAAAGGGTTGTCAAGCACTGGAAAGGGTTGCCCAAGGAAGTGGTGGATTCACCATTCCAGGAAGGATTTGAAAGACGTGTGGATGTGGCACTTGTGATGGGCTTGGCTGTGCTGGCTTGATGGTGGGACTGGATGATCTTGGAGGTCTTTTCCAGCATAAACGATTCTATGATTCTCTGCTTAGGAAAGATTTTCTTTGGCTGCTTATTATACAGATAATCTCATGGATTTTTGTTAATGTCTCAGGGCTCAGCTACCCTCTGGTTTGGCAGAGCCAAAGTTTCAGAAATGCATCCTAAATGCAAAGATAAATCTAAAATAAACAAAAGGAAATGATCACCTGAAAAAAATATTTTAATAACACTGTAGGAAATGTGGAAGTAAAGTGACAATTTTAATAGACTTTGGATCAAAGCAAGATGTAGGGAACAGGCACATGTCGAAACCACATCATCCAACCTATTTTCAGTTCTGTAACAGAAATTATTTTGTTTTCTTAATGCACGCTTTGGATCTAAAACATGGCTAGCAGTAGAGAACTAAAGCCTTTTTGGGTTCCATTAACTGACAATTTTTTTTGATCGTAAATAAAAGCTGCTTATATTGCTGTGTGATTTACAAGAAATATCAGACAACACAGACCATCTAGTTGGGCAAATATCAGTACATCAGATTCCAGCTTGGCTTAAAAGGGCAGCTCTGTTTCAGATACACTTGGTTGCAGGAGCCTGACACGTTCCAAACTACCTTTCTTAGCCAACACGACTAGTTTGATTTCCCAGCAGTGTAACACAAATGCATCGTTAGCTGCTGTCGGAGGCTGGAGCGTTCTAAGTTAAATCTGGAACTGCCGCTCTGTATGGTTCCCATGGGGCTGCAGAGTAATGTGGGTTGACAGACTTACTGCTTCCACTGCTGTGCTGCTGTCAGCTTCCCAGAGGAAGGGACATGCCAAGTCCCAAGGTGCAAACTGGTTTGTAGTGTGTGTTTTGCTGCTGTTTCTGGTGCTTGCTCTAATAAAAGCAGGCAGCAGGAGTAGCTGGCTTTATTGTCACTGCCTTCTGAGTGTGTTTAGATTTAACTGTTCTCTGTCTCAACGTTATTTTTTCTTTTTTTTTTTTTTTTCACATGCTTCAGTGATCTTCAGAGGCTTGGAGAACTGCAGTCAGAACTGGCAGGGATGGCAGATTTCACTGCAACTTACCTTCAGTGTCAGCTGCTCCTCATCAAGGTTTGACTTCATCTGAGTGTTTTTGAGCTGTTCTTCAAAAATGCCCCCAGTCCATCACAATGGCATGCTTTCTTGTTTTGATGTTTATGCTGAAAAGTGATGTATGATGAAAGAGCAGGTTCTGTGGATTTCTGATAATCCTGCTTCCCTCCTGTGGCAAATAATTTATGCAGTAACTTCGCCAGTGCAGACCTCTGCTGCTGTACCTAGGGCTTATGTCGGTTCGCATGCATTTCGTCAGTGCAGTTTGTTATCTGACAGAAATTACACTGAGGGCAACTGTGTTACGAGAGTAACTTTTCCCTGCTGGTGGCCACTAGAATGTTTTTTGTTAGACTGCTGCCATGAGTGCAATTTTTATAGGCAGTGATTTGCAGACAGCTTTATTGGCACCAGTGCCAAAGGACTTCTTAAGACTTGATTGAGCTAAATATCAGTCATGCTTACTTTTATAGTGCTGAAATGATCTGTCTATTTAGTATTAGCAAGTGAAGTGGCTACTTAGACACCATGGCAGCAGCCCTTTGCAGAAGCCCCTTTTGAAGTCAGCTTCTTGCTGTAACCAGGAACTAATTTTTTGCTTCATGGAATCATAGAAAATCTTGGGTTGGGAGGGACCTGCTGGTTCCAATGCCCCTGCCGTGGTCAGGGATTCTACTGGCTCAGGTTGCTCAGGGCTGTAAGCTGGCAGTAGTATTTAAGTTAGTCTCCTGGCATTCTTTGGTGTTTGAGTGTGACTTACAGAGATGTAAAGCAAGAGCTAAAGCAAGCGGCAAACAAGTTTCCAGAAGGGACTTAATTAAAGCTTTGTTATGTAAAACCAAGGAGGGATTTCAGTTGCTTTGCTAATGCATAGCTGCCAGTTGGCATATCTCATGGTAGGCCTCAAATCCTTGGAATATGTTTATCACCCAGAGAAGGTATTTCAGATGAGCAGTGTTACAGTTCAGTACAATCCAGCTAAATCCAAAGTGAAATGTGCTGTGCAGGCAGAGGACTAGCATTTAGAGATAGCTTTGTTGCCCTTCTCCAGGGTTTGACTGGAGTAAACCAGATGGTTTTTGCATCTGGCAGAGGAATGCTCTGTTTGGAAGAAGGGTAAAAGCTGCATCAGCCATTCTTGGCTTGAGCTGTAGAACAGTCAATAGATTGGTGATGTAGAGGAGCCAGTAATGTGCATGGAATGAAAAGTAACTGATACTGTCAGGAATCACAGAATATCTTGGGTTGGAAGGCATTTTGAGAATCATCTAATTCCAGACCCCCTGCCACAGGCAGGAACACCTTCCACTCATACGAAACAATTAGAAGTTCTGATACTGCAGAGAGAACCTGAATGTCCAAGTAGCCCTTTTCAGTAGATTTCTTCCCAGTTGCTTCTTTCCCCAGCAGAAAAAAAAAGCTGCTGGGGAAAAAAGTGTCTTCATTTCCCAGCCTCTCAAGGCTCAAAACGTTCCAGACCTTTAAAGTCCCTATATACCCTGTGATTTTAGGAGTAGTTAACAGGGATTCTCAGGCCATCCTGGGTGAAGGATACAGTCTGTATGTTCTTGAGCTTTGGCTACAGCCAGCCTTGTGCATAGCTGTATCTAAGGACAGGCAGCTTCAAAAAGGAGGCAGTGATATAAATCATCCAGTCAAGCTTTCTACATTTTTTTAAAATGTAAATCAAAAAGCTAATAGGGTGTGGTAGGTGGTTGGGGTTTTGGTTGGGGTTTTTTGTTGGTTTTGTTTTTGTTTTTTTTTAAATACCAGTATCAGTGGCTGAATTAGACCCAATATTCATAGTAACTCCAGGATCTTTGGTGGGGCAGAGACTGTCAGCAGGAAAGTCCAGAAATGTGGCTGTGGAAGTAAGTGTGTTTCTGGGGAGACATGTTATTGTTTCCACTTTTTGCCTGCTCCCTGAGATTGCCCCAGTCATGGTCTCAGGAGGGTGATAATGCAGTGGGCTGTTGTTTTTCTTCATGAAGTACGAGGAGTTTGGCTTGACTAGTCTCTCATTCACAGCTTTATTAATATTATTCTCAACTTCTTTTCTATTTTCTAGTTGTATAGGTATCTCTGTGTCTTTATAGAACAATGTATATTTTGGGGGCTTTGGTTCCCTGTGTTGCATTTAAAAGCACAAAAGCTTTGGCATGTTTTTTCAACCATCTGTTTAGACTGAATTAGATATTTATCATCATTTCATGGTTTTCTTCTTGTAGGCCTTGCAGGAGAAGTTGTGGAATGTGGCAGCTCCCCTGTACCTGAAACAGAATGCGTTGGCTTCTGCTGCAGCAAAGCAGGTGAGGTGGAAGCAGCTGAGCCTGCATGGTGGCCAGTCCTTGGGTAGGAGTCCTTCCTTGGCCATGGAACAATAATACACTTCTGACCTTCCACTGCCATAGTCTGTCCAAGTAAATCTTAATCCCCCAAACTGAGGTAATTTCCCTTATCTTCAAAAGATGAATGGTGAGGGAGGGAATTTCATGACAGCTGTGAAAAGGCAAATATCACACTCATCTTCTAGAAGATTAAGAAAGAAGATCTAGAAAACTGTGGGCTGCTTGTCCTCGCCTCTTTCCTGGGGAAGGTAATGGACCAAATACTTTGAAAAGCTGTTTCTAAACAAGATCAACAAAGCTACTTGGAAGAGCCAAAATGCGTTTCTCAAGAACAAGTCATGGTTGACCACCAGCCCTGCTCTGGTGGTGAGGGGACTGGTGCTGTGAACAAGGGCAGTGTAAGTCACATCCCTTGACTTTAGCAGGTCCTAGATACAGTCTCCCATAATTTCTTTTTCACCAAACTTGCAGGACTGGGGCTGAATAAATAGGTGATAAGGGTCCTGCAAATTGAGGAACCTGTTGATATGCCAGAGGGCTTGGCTGCTGGTCTGGACAGACTGAGGAACTGGGATGGCAGGAGCCTCGTCATGTTCAGTGCATTGAGTATGAGGCACTACAGGAGGCCAGTGGCAACTGAGATGTCTTGGTTTGGGAAATGATCCAGCTCTGGGGAGTTGACACCTAGAAGCCTGTGTTGTGTGTTGGCCTCCCCAGTAGAAGGAAGATGCTGACAAACTGGGGCAAGTTCAGCAGAGGGCCACCAATGTGGTCAGGGACTGGAGCATGTTACCTGCAAGGAAAGGCTGAGGGAGCTGGAATTGTCCAGCCTGGAGAAGAGCAGGTTTCAGGATGAATTTACTTCTGTCTACCATTGTATCATTATAAGATGTAAATGAGACAGAGCCAGACTACTCTGGACAAGAGGCAATTGGCAAATGATGAGAAATTTTGATCAGCTATAAAGGGAAAATTTACTGTAAGGATGGTTAAATACTGTTGCCCAGAGAGGTGGGGGGAATCTCTGTCCTTGGAAGTGTTCGCAGTTTGATGTGGCTGAGTAGCTGGATCAGAGACCTGCTCTGGGCAGGGGACCAGGCTAGATGACCTCTGGAGGTGCCACCCAATCTGAGTTATTCTGATTCTGTGACGTATAAATGATCAGATCCTGGAAAAATTGAAGCTAAGCCCTAAGAAAAGGTAAAAAAGCAAGCAAGCTATTCAATAATCTGGTGACAAATCTAGGGTAAAAGCAAGTTCATGGATCTGTTGGGAAACTCTGCTGACATTTTGAGTCTTCAGGTAATTAAGATGTAATAGACAGGTACTGCTGTGCATCAAAGCCTTCTCTGCTGTTGATGAGTAGAAACAAAAGCTATCCAACTTTTGAAATCTTCTCTGATTGAACTGTTTGTCTTGGGTGCCCTCTTGAGTAGTCTGTGAACCTCCTGGAAAGTGTTAATCTATTGTGATGGTGAATGTAGGTCACTTGCTGTCAATGCAAGGTGAGGGAGTATTTCCTGTTAAATAACTTGCAAGTTCTTGGCCTCTACCCAGTCATACTGAACTCAACTCTGTTAATTTGAGCACTTCCTCTTGTCTGCTTAATGTGTTCCTTGATATGAGATAAAAATACCAGAATCTGGTGATCATGGTTGTGCTGGGGTTTAACACTCTGATGGTTTTTTATCCCTGTGGTGTCTATCTGGCAGATCGTGGAAGAAACTTACAAGATGGAATTCATGTACAGTGGAGTGGAAAGTAGACAAGTGGTCATTATTCACCACATGAGACTGCAGGCGAAGGCCTTGCAGCTGATCGTGACTGCCCGCACCACCAGAGGGTAAGGATGACTCAGGATCTTCTTAGGGTTAGCTTTAAGATTACCGTCCTTAAGCTTTGTTTATGGTTTATGCATGTTTTGGTTTAATGGGATTCCAAACCACCTAAATGTGTGTAGCCATAGAGCCACTTTTCTTCCTTTAAAAAACCAACAAGGATAAATTAGACACACAACAGGGCAGCATGCCAATAACCATTTGCTAAAGTAATTCTGAACGAAGAACCTTCTTTTGCCTTTGATACAGCTGTATAGGAACGCAGTCCTGAATTAGATGACAAAACTATTGGGAAGATGAGTTTTGGGGGTTGAGTTCTCTCATTTATGAACATATAAATAGGTTAGAAACATTATGGAGTTGATATTTGGGACCTGTTTAAATGAGGAAAAGTCATGTATCGAAAGAATGCACCAATCATGTTTGCTTCATTAAGTGTTCGTTGCTGAATTTTTAGCATGAGGAAAGTATTGTCCTCTTGACTGATCTGCAACTGCTGTGTGTGTGACTCAGACAGAAACTGCTCCTGTGCAGGCTTAGGTACACGAGAGGCTCTGAGTGGTTTGTTTTGGCTGCTGAAGTTAAGAAGTGACACATGGTTGTAGAATGAGAACTCCAGCTGGTGGAATTAGAGCAAGTTAGTTACTATCCTAGTTCACTTCTGTTTCAGGTTTGTTGCCATCAATTTACTGTGTTACCATGGAGGTCCATAATATATTTGCCTTCTAACCTCTTCTTTTTCAGGTGGAAAATGAATGTTTTCTAACAGTGGCTTTAGGAACTTAATTAGTGCCTTATGCAAATGGGTGTTTTTTTGTGGGAAGGAAATAAGTGAGGAACACTTTTTTGGGGCAAAAACTGTAAGATGTTTCCAGTTTTAGGAGGTTTAATGGGATTCCAAACCGCCTAAATGTGTATAGCCATAGAGCCATTTTTCTTCCTTCAAAGGTAAACCAAGGAATATTATTTTCATTACAGAGTGGAACCGCTTTTTGGGATGTGTGAGAAATTCCTACAAGAAGTGGATTCCTTTCAGAGGTGACAAACTCCATTGCTTCTTCACTTTATGTTAGAAAGTCCCACCGCCATTGTCATCAGGGGGATATTCACTTTGTTTTTCATCTCTTCACATTTCCCTTCCCTGCTGTCCTACATTGGGAACTGTCATGGGATAATAATAAAGCAAGAAGAACCTTTGTAGTTGAAGTCCTTAACATCAGGATGTTATGCTGGTACTACAGAAACATGTGCTCTGAATTAATTTTTTATAGAATAGCTCATTTTGTTTCTTGTGTTTATAAGGATTTCTCTACTTTGAGTGGATGCTATTTTGATAAATACTTAATTTTTTGTTTGTTATTCTGTCTCCTGGAGTCCTGATAGCAATTTGACCTTTCAAAGATTAATAAAAAAGCAGATTACCCTTGATGTATTCGACATGTAGCAATAAGTCAAGACAAGAATTCTGTGGTATCTTTCCTGGCCCTGTCTACTGCTTTTGCCACCTCTTAGTAGTCACCTTTACTTCAGGGACAATAAATGTATTGTCAATTTGCATGAACAGATTGAATCTACTGAAAGGTGTCCCTGCCCATGGCAGGGGTTTGGAGCTAGGTGGTCTTTAAGGTCCCTTCCAACCCGAACCATTCTATGAAATAGTGATGAGTTCTGCTGATCCTGAGGCTCAGTGCAAGGAAAAGATGTACAGGAAATGAACAGTTCTATTCTCCAACTCCAGCTGGGCATTAGGGTAGGGCAGATTTAGTCCTCTTTTCTTATCAGGTAACCAGCCACAACTGCCAAGCCTATGGAATACAAATAAAGGTGAATTTAATCAGAACTAGAAATAAAATTCTGCTCAGCCAACTAAGAATGCCTTTATCTCTGGACTAGCTATCCAATTCCTTGCTGAGCCATAAAATCGTAGAATCACAGAATGGTTTAGGTTGGAAGGGACATTAAAGAACATCTTGTTCCAACTCCCCTGCCATGGGCAGGGACACTTTCCGCTAGACAAGAGCTCCATCCAGCCCGGCCTTGAACACTTCAGGGATGGGGCATCCACAGCTTCTCTGGGCAATCTGTGCCAGTGCCTCACCACCCTCACAGGGAAGAATCTCCTCCTAACATCAAATCTAAATCTTTCCTCTATTAGTTTAAAACCATTCCTCCTTGTCTTATCATGATCTGCTTGTGTAAAAAGTTGCTTTCCCTCTTCTTTATAAGCCCCCTCTAAGTACTGAAAATTTGCAATGAGGTCTCCCTGGAGCCTTGTCTTCTCCAGGCTGAGCAGCCCCAACTCTCTCAGCCTGTCATAACAGAGGTGCTCCAGCCCTCTAAGCATCTTCACAGCCTCCTCTGTCCATCTTACACTGGGGACTCCAAAACTGGGCACAGTACTCCAGGTGAGGTCTCAGGAGGGTGAAGAAGAGGGGGAGGATCCCCTTCCTTGACCTGCTGCCCACACCACATAGCCCTCGATGGTGTCAGTTTGAGCACAAGGCATGGTCCCAACACAAGTAGCCAAAGTCATTCTTACGTATGAGACACATCAGAAGAGGAATGTAGGTACCTGATTCTGTCATTATAACTAAATAAAAGGTTTAACTAGCTTGGCTGAAAATAACAATACTGTGGGAGAAGTTGAAAAAAGTATTTGATTTTTAATCTATTCTTGACACAGATGTTTCATCTCTGAGCTCCCACATATGCAAGGCAGTTTTGTAGATAAATTGCTGGACTTAATGCCCAGACTTGTGACATCCAAGCCTTCAGAAGTGGTCAAGATTCTTCAGACAACACTGCGGCAAAGTACCTTCCTCCACCTTCCTCTTCCAGAGCAGGTTAGTTGAACAGAAAATTAAAATGCAATATCCTTGTGGACTGTCTTGGCATCTAACTAGTTCCTAATAAACCATGAAGCTTTTAAAATTCAGGTTCTTGGTGAGTCACAAGTATTATCTTTTCTTTGTCTTCTTACCTAGTGTCCTCAGGATGACTGCTAAAGACATGGAGAACTTAGTAATTCCTGGCAGTATCCAAAAAAAATCCAAACTTCATGCACTTCTCTGTTAAGAACAGTACTAATTACTTTTTTTTTTCTTTCCTCTTTCCCCCATCTCCTTATTTTTGCCAATCACTTTTCCTCTAACAGCTCCATAGAGCCACTGCAAATATCATTGAACCTACTGGTGAATCTGATAATCCTCTGAGGTTTACATCAGGGTTGGTTGTGGCACTGGATGTTGATGCAACTCTGGAACATGTGCAGGATCCCCAAGGAACTGTTAAAGTTCAGGTAAGAAGTCACTTGACATGAATGCAAACAAGATTGTGTCTTGGGGGGCGTTTCCTTAAGGATGTCAGTACTTTTAGGTTGCAGATAATATTACATTTCATTAGTAACAGTTCTGGATTTCTGTGTTTTGACCACTCATCCAGAAACTGGTTTGTCTGTAGTGCACTGAGAGTTGACTTGGGTGCAGTTCTGAGAGTTTGCTTTGAGCACTTGGATGTCATTCTGTGCACATTATGGACATGAACACCAATAAATGCTGGTGAGCTTCCAGCTGGTCTAGTGGGAGGAGGAGGAGCAAAAGAAGTTGTTCCGAATGGCATGAAAATACACAGGCTCTTGGCTCTCTGTATTTCCAGCTTTTCTTCCTGCTGCTGAATCACTAGTTTTAGATGCAGCTGAGTAGGTAGGAACGGTATGATCCAAGTAAAATATGCAAAGTCACTGCATAACCTCAGTCACAGTGCAGAGGAAGAAGCTGATGTCAGTGTGGCCTTTTTTCCACCTGTGCTGTGGGTTTGAATGGCAGCATGCGGCCATTACATCTGGGGCAGCTGAACTCCTGGCTCCAAGCTAAAGCCCACTTTTCCTGCCTTCTCAATTCAAACAGAAAATACCCAAGTAGCACACTGTGCAGATCCCCAGTCCAGTTGTCATTCCTTTGTTGTTTTCTGTTTTTCTTCTTGTTTGTTCCCATCTAGGTGTTGTATCCAGATGGACAAGCACAGCTAATCCATCCCAAACCAGCTGACTTCCGAAATCCCGGCCCTGGGAGGCACAGGCTGATAACTCAGGTTTACCTCTCACACACAGCCTGGACAGGTGATGTTAATAATACGAGTTAACATGGTTGTGTGGCTGCACTTCTATTAGACACAAGTTACATACCCACAGTCTGGGCTCTGAGGATCCTGGAGTCTCCAGCTGTGGTTGGTGCTGCCCTTAGCGTCGGTCAGGCCTTTGAGCAGTCGTAGCTCCCTGTTTACCAGGCACTGCTGCTCCGTAGGGAATTAGAGGGGCTGCGGTCTTGGGAGAGCCCTGGGAGCCTTCACATGAGAGGTGTGTTCAAGGTGAGGTCACCCACTCGTGTGCAGAGCAGTCAGCTGCAGGAGCCAGGTCTGCATGCTCAGGTAAAGGCAAGGGGTCACAGTAAACTGACTCCTTGTAAGTCATTGTTTCGGGTCTGACAGATGTCTGAGCATGGCAGAGAACCTTTGAAACTGTACAGTACAATCTCACTGCTGATTAAACTTTTATCCTTTTAATGCCCTAAAACCCACCCTTTTAGCTCTGATGATGGTGGGATTCCAACATTCACCTTCAGTCTCAGCTGCTGTTCACACTTCCCCATGGAAGCACTTCAGTAACTGGCTTGTGGACTTCAAACAACAAAAGCAGAGTGTATTTCATTCACAGCTCCCTTTGTCCTGTTTTCTTTTAATCCCTACATTTTCTACTCAAATGTGGGGGGTTTGTCTGAGAGGTTTTTTTTCTGAGCAATTTTTCTTTGGATTTGGTGATTTTTTTTTTCAACCAACAGAATTTTTTTTATTGTCATGTTCCTTCAGATACTCATTTCTATATAGTACTTCCATGGTGTACTCACTCATCCTGCTGTCTTTGTTTCGTTTTGGAGAAGAAAACATGGTACTGTTTCTAGGACTGGGAGTATCTGGGTTTAAGGGTTGATCTTGTACTTCACCAGAGGGAGCTGAAGTCCTTATTTCTTCTTCTGCAGTGTTCACTGGAAGGGCGTTTTAAGCATGGCCCTGAGGGATTCTGTTCTGCTGTCTCCTCTAGGCGTTATTTTAATCATTAACTTTGACATTGGCACTTAGGCATATAAAACAGGAGGAAGACACTGAGCTGGGAGGGGCTCAGGAAACAGGGTCAGAATTCGAAGTGGAGAAATTGCCTTAATTCAAGACAAGGAAACTGGTTAAAGGCCAGTAGAAGGAGTGTGCTTGGGAAGGAGAATGCCCAAGTGCAAAGCATGGATTAACTGCTAGGTGTAGAGCAGAAGTGACAGAGGTGACTGCAGGCTGCAAATAAGAGTTGGTGGAGTGACAAAAAGGGGAGCTCAGGGAGGTGTTGACTGAGCCATGGAGTAACTTTGCAAAAGGGTTGTTTATTGCATTCTGCCTGGTGCTGTTGATGTCTCAGCTGGAGACCCACTGCTGTTCTGGACCTGGCATCTTAAAATCCTGTGGGTTTCAGCAGGTTTCATTTAGGTTTCATTAATGTGGTCCTGTTGTGGGTTATCCTTGGTATCCAGTTAAGCCCCGCACACCACCTGGTGCTCACACCCCAGTGGGACAGGTAGAGAATCAGAAGGGCAATGTGAGAAAACTCCTGGGTATTACACTGTGCAGGAATAGCTACAACATCCCTGTGTTATCGATACTATTCTGGTCACAAATCCAAAACAAGGCATCATGCAAGCTGCTATGAAGGAAAATTAACTTCATCCCAGCCCAAACCAGTACAGTCCATAAAGAAAACCTAAACAAATCTGGTTTTCAGTCTAGAAAGGAGAATTTTGTTGGGGATGTAAATCCAGCACTAGGTGCAGAGTAATATTACGTATACTGAAACCCCAGTTTTGTTATGACCACTGTGAGAAGAGTAAAGTGAAATCATCCTGTGGACAGTATGGACCAGCTGCAGAGTTGGTGAAAGAGATGAAGAGGCTGTCTGGCATGCAAAAACTTCCAAGAGAAGAGAATCTTCAAGTAACCTCCTGTGCCACAAGTCTTACCAGATGTCATCTGGACTGATCCTGACATAAATACAGTGAGCAGGGCCTGCTAGTTCTGTGGGGGTTTTAATGGTTGTTGTTATTTCATTGGAGTTACTTTTGAACAGTTATTTTTGAAAGTTGCAAATTAGTGGTAAGATTTTTTTTAAGCGATGACAGGAGGATAAACCTAGAACAGTCCTTAGTTCTGCTGTGCTGAATGTAATGCCAAAGATTTGTTTTCAGACACTAGACTCGATTCTGGTCAGAACAGCTCTGTTCTTACCCCGCATACATGAAATTAAAATTCATTTGATGTTGATTGTTCACTGTGCAATGACAATCACGTTTGGATTGTTCTGTTTTTTTCCTCCGCAGAGCCATGTCAGATTGAAGTGCGGTTGCTGCTGGCTTACAATTCCAACAAGAGCAAAGCATCTACCAGAATTCCTAAATCTACCTGGAGTGAGAGCTTGGAGGCTCTCCCGCCCTCTGAAAACGGCATAGAGGGGACCATCCCCTTCAGCAAACCTGTCAAGGTGTATATAATGCCCAAACCTGCCAGGCGGTGAAGGCTGGTGCTGAAAGAAACCTACTTATGGGGTTTGTTGGGTTACATGAAAACGAGATGCTGTGTCCAAGACAGCAAACCAAGCCAAAACAGCCTTATATGTGCATAAAAGGAGTCACATGTCAAAATGAAGCTGCCGAAGAACTGTTGGTCTCCTAAGCAGCAGGCAAATACAGGAGTTACTCAGCTAGTTAGGAGTGGTTTCAAGAAAATGCAGGTTTTTCTGTATTGGCTCAACAGAATCAGCATTCCAGTAGTAATTTCACTGGGCCGTACTTTCAGTTTTTACCTATCAAAAGTCTGTCTCCAAGGCCTCTAGGTTTTCTGCTGTCTATTTACTATGTAAATTCTTGGGCACATAAATCAATGTTATTTTTACAGTACTCCAAAGTGAAGCTGAGGAGTTCAGTGTTTTGTGAGGGGCTGCTGGCTTGTTTCTGGGGTTTTTTGGGTTTGGTGGGGTTTTTTTTGTTTGGTTTTGTTTTGGTTTGGTTTTTTTAATGTCTAAAACTTGCATTTGTGCACTGGTACATAATTTCTTAACAAAAAAATAATATTCTAAAAAGTACTATTGTTCTTGTGTGGGAACAGCACCTAGGAAGGAAATTGCCAATTGCTGTTCTGCATCCTCTGCAGCTGTGCTGAAGCTGGTCCAGCTCTGGGGAGGGCACAGGTTGTTCATAGTGCAGGGGGAGGAGGAACCTGTTTGTGCAGGTGGCAGAACTTCAGCAGGACGTGGAGTGTAGCTGAGCTACAGCAACAAAAAAGTTTGCCTCCTGTTGCACTTTTGTACAGTTTGAGGATCAATGGGATTAAGTACCAGTTGAAAAATTCCTAACCACATCCCTCTAAGTTTTACAGGATCTGTTGCTGTGTGATGATCCTGGCCTGAAACAGTCTTAGTGGGATGTGAAAATCTATGTTTTTCAATTCAGCAGCATTTTTGGCACTCAAAGTCTTTCTTGTCAGTCAGAGTAGTCAAACGCACTCTGTTCAGCTGTGGTTGGGCAGCTTGTCAGTGTTCCCCTCTGGAGGTGAGCTGGGAGTACAGAGGGGCAAGCATTTAGTTAAATCATCATCCATCTGGCATTCCTGTCGGGAAGTGTCTGTGCATCACTTCTGTGTGACAGGCTTAGTGGACTTAGGAACCTCCTATGATTTGTAGCAATCCTTTGGTAGGATTTTTTAGGAGGACCTAATGTGTGAAACATTCTAGTGCAGCAGCCAAATGTTGCCTGTGTTCATGAATCAGTTGGGTTCTTTTTAAAAAGAGGTGCATTTTTAGCAAGTAAACAAAACAGTGAAGAAATACTTTCCAGTTGTATTTAGTGTAAATAACCCCTTACATGCTTTTGTACAATAAAATTGGAAAACTCATGCTATTCTCTTTCTTTTTTATAATATGAGTGAACATGGATGCCTGCGTGGTCCTTGTCTGATAAGATTACTGCATGTTTTTTGTAATTTTAATTTTTTAGCAATGGCAAAAATGTAGCCCAAAGGCTCATAACGATAAAACTTTGCTGCTGCTTTAGGTGTTCTTGAATTAAATATGCTTTCTTAGTGCTTCTGCTCTTACAAACTGGTTTTTGGTGTTTCACCTTTAGGGCACTGCTTTGAAAATCTCCTGCCCATCTGACAGCTGAGTTGTTATCGTCTGACTTGTCTTTGGCAGCCTCAGTTCAGTTCCCAGCAGACAGGGTTGATGTATCTCTCATTAGGAAGCTGTGTCTGGGCAGATACTTGACAAGTTGAGTGAGCTGATTACAGACTTTTTCTTTTTTCTTCCTCTCATTTTTGCTTTTCACCAGCATTTCATGCGGTTTGTCATCTCAGTAATGTTTCTTATTTAAGTGGTGTCCATAGGCTCCAGACCACAATGGATACTGTGGTAGGCATGGCAGATATTTTCAATATCAAAATTTTGGCATCTTTCTCTCTTTTTCTAAGTACTGGATCAAATTTCTACTATTTTGTTCCCCTCATGCTGTCTTTGAGCTCCTTCCATGTAACATACCGGGCTAAGAGTGAGTGCTTTCTGTATGGCTGCTGAGAATCAAATACTGCAGGGCTGTGGAAAAGTTATTCCATCTGTAATTTCAAGATGCCTAAAACAAGCTGAAAATGCAAGGCTGCTATAACATTTCCCATCTCCTAATGAGAGCGTTCTGCAGTTGGCTTCTCTTCTGTAGATTTTTCTGATTCCTGGTTTGGATCATGGAAGAAATTACAGCTTCTCCTTTCCTTCTTCAGATTCACTTGTGCAAGCAGATGACTAATTAATCATCTAATCCAAACCTTCCCTCTTTCAGGTTAAAGCCATCCCCCTGTGTCCTCTCAATCCATGCCTGTGTCAAAAGTCCCTCTCCAGCTCTGTTGTAGCCCCTTCAGGTACTGGAAGGAGCTCTCAGGTTTCCCCAGAGCCTTCTCTTCTCCAGACTAAACAACTCCAACTCTCTCAGGCTGTTTCCACAGCAGAGGTGCTCCAGCCCTTTCAGCATTTTCATGGCCTCCTCCGGACTTACTCCACATGTCCACATGCTTGTGTTGGGGGCCCCAGAGCTGNATGTCCACATGCTTGTGTTGGGGACTGGATGCAGCACTCCAGGTGGGGTCTCACCAGAGCAGAGTAGAGGGGTAGAATCCCCTCCCTTGCCCTGCAGCGCAGAAAGGCAGCTGAATCCTTTTTGGGCTGCCAGGGCACATTGTCAAGTCATGCTGAGCTGCTCATCCACCAACACCCCCAAGGTGCTGCCCGCTCAGGGCTGCTCTCAATCCATTCTCCACCCAGCCTCTATGCGTGCTTGGGACTGCCCATTTCACACCATGTTCCAACATATGGGGAATTGGAAAGGAAATCTGCATAAAAAGCGAGGGTTATTGTAGTTGTTGAAGTCCAGATGTTGACTTTTCTCAAACCCAGGTTTGAGACATTTAGGTTCTTCTGCTCTCAAAAATACCAGAGTTCATGGTCTTTGTGTCGTCTCAGAGGCGTTTGTGCCATTCACCCGTTGTCCTTTAATTCTGGATAATTGTTGGGCTTCTGCACTGCAGTAGCCTATAAGATGATTGATCTTAGAATGAGAAGAAAAAGGGCTCTAGTCATGCACAAAGATAATTTGCATCTTTCGTCTCTGTTGAAGGGGGAACAGAGGACTTCAGATGACAGTCACCCAAGTACGGGGAGTTTCTCTTCTCTCAGATGGTTCCAAGCGTAGGAACAGTGTGCCAGTACAGCTGCAGCCACAGGGAGATTGAGTAATCTACAAAGGAAGGGCAAATAATTTGCTGAAAACCAACGATGTTCGAACACCCCTCACCTCTGCTTTGTAGCTTTCCTTCCTAGTTAGATGGAAGGAAGAGGGAAAAGAATCTGGCGGAACAAGGAGAATGCTGACCTCACATGAAAGAGGGGTAGCTTAGTGGTTTGAAGGTATGTTGTCCTATTTACCATTAACTTTCTGGATTTAATTTACGTAAGGCATCTGTGTATGTGGGAAACCCAGCTTTGAATTCTTCTAGTGGAAAATTCATATCCAGATTGTTGAAGTCCACTGAAATTCATCAGGGAAATTTGGAAGTAAATAATGCAATTATTGAGTCAAGCGCTTGTAAGCCAATGCATAAGTGTATTGGGAACAAAGTTGAAGCTCATGAGACATTAACTCAGACCTGGTGTGGCTTTCACCTATCTTATTTTAAAAAGTACAAAAAAGGTAAATGGGCAGGGATACTCACTGCAGAAAGTACAAAGTTCTTGGGAAGATGAAAAAACAGGGCCTTTAAATTGGGACTGCATGACATCACTAAACCATTTAGGTTGGAGAAGACTTCTAAGACCTCTGAGATCATGGGGTCCAGCCATAAACCCAGCACTACCCCACTCACCACTAAGCCATGGCCCCAGGTGCCACATCCACACACCTTTTGAACACTTCCAGGGATGTTAACTCCACCACTTCCCTGGGCAGCCTGTTCCAATGCCTGGCACTTTTGGGGAAGAGATTTTTTCCCAATATCCAGTCTAAACCTCTTCTGGTGCAACTTGAGGCTATTTCCTCTTGTCCTGTCACTTGTTACTGACCCCCCACTAGCTACACCCTCCTTTCAGGGAGTTGCAGAGAGTGGTAAGATCCCTCCTGAGCCTCCTTGTCTTCAGACTAAACACCTTCAGCTCCCTCAGCAGCTCCTCATCAGACTTGCACTCCCCCCCATGCTGTGCAGGTCATCATCTTGGGTTCAAGCTCACAGAGATGGATTTCCTCTGGAATCCTGTCTTGCTTGTCTAAGTTATAATCATTTTTTTCATCTTATTTCACTGGCGTCTTCTATTTTATTCTTAGTAACAGGCACTGGGAATGCAGAAAAGGCTGTCGTTGTACTTTACAGTTTGCTAATGTGCTATCAGTGGGACTTCAAAATATGAAGTTTTAAGGCTTGTGGATGCCAGGCTTTGCACAAATGCTGCCCAATGTCCCTTAAAAATGCTGGTCATGTTGCATTTGGTGTCTGTGAGCCTTTTATGGCCTGTTTCTCCTGGCTGCCAGCACACCCATGCTGCTTCACAAAGATAAGGGCTGGGGACTGACCCATTCGGCGGCAGAGCAGCTGGGGTGGAATCTTCCTGGCTCACGGCCCAGCCGCAGCTCGGCTTTAATTTCAGCGTCAGGGTGGGAGTTCACTGCCTACTGGGAGATCATTTTCCTGGTGGGAGGCAGAGCAGTGGTGTATGTGAGAAATCCTGCCCTATAAAAGTGCATTCCCATGATTTGGGCTATGAGCCCGTAATTTTAACAAATTATTTATGGCTCTAGCTGAAAGCAGCAATTTAACAAAGATACCAGTTTGAGCTCTGCTGGAATTTTTTGATGAATCAATCCCAGCTGCTTCCACCATCTAGCAAAGCAATTTCAGGCACCAAGAAGGAAATCGGGCTTTCAGTGACTGGAGCAGCCCAAGTGGAACAGATTCTGTTGTGGGAACTGACAGTGCTGACTCAGGAAGCTGTGACGAGAGCAGCAAGAGAAGACATGGATGGAAAAGACTTGCAGCAGATAATCTTGTTGACACCAAAATTTTGTACTGGTAAGGGTGAAACTTAGCAGTTTGCCTTTAAAAAAAGAAATCCATTTCTTTGCACACTGCAGCTCCCTGTTTTGGAAGTGGAATCTTCTGCATCCTACCAGTTGCCAAATGAAGGGAAGAATTAAGAGACTGCAGCACAAAGCTGGGCGGGGTACACCTCTAAAAGTCACCTGGCAATGCAAAACGGGCTCTGCTCCCCTCACGCCTTTTGGGAGGACAAATCGTGTGGCAGCAGCAGTGTGAGGAGCCCACAGTATTTGTCTCAAATGCAGAACCTGGGCTAAGCAGTTTTGGTGAATGTGGCATCACCATTAATGTGACGCATTAACGTGAAAATATGTTAAAAAAAACCTAGTAAAAAACAGACCTGGAGGAGAAAGATAAGATGTTTGCTCAACTTCTAACAGTATAATGTGCATGTATCTGTTTTTTTTAGTACTGCAGTGTCCTCTCAGCCAAAGCATTACAAAGCCTTTTCCCATTTGAGGCTGTCTTAAGGCCCAGAAGCTCCTAAAATAACACTAATACATGACCACGATCAAGAGAGTCAAACCACTGCCACTATCAGATAACATTTAGTGCAAAAAGTCTCCACGCTCTGTGGGCTGGTAGGAACTCATTCTGCTGGCATTCCCTTGGGATGACCACAGACTTCTGGGTCAGTAGTTCACCTTCTCCTTCACACCAGGCAAGTTATGCAGAAAAATGTCACAGCAGCTACAACAAGCATTATACCAGCTGCTGCCTCAGACAACACAGATGCAGCTGGAGAGGCAGTTCCTGCTGGGATATATAAGATTTTGCCTCAAATGTAGCTACATTAACAAAAAACAGTGCTGTAATTAGGAGACTGCAAGATAAAACTTTCAAGTATTTATTTTCCCTTTGCTTTTACACCACTTTGTGTTTTATCAGATAAAAGGTTCTAAATGATTACTAGAGCAAATAAACAGAAAAAGAACATAGTATTTTGCTCATCTTGGGAAAGTCATTGTGCTTTTCTATCAATCTAAGCCTCTACTACTGCTTGCATAGCTCCAAGTGCCTCAGGGCTTTTACAGCTTCATCTTGGTACTTTCATTAATACACACAGAATTAATATGCACAGAACAAGAAATGGTGAGCCTGGTGGGAAAAAAAATCTACAGTAGGTAACTTGTAACTGGCAATATTGATAGAAGCCCACCAAAACCAGCAACCAAGAGAACTCTTTAAATCTTCAGTGTAATAATGTTTATTGGCACAACATTTAAATCATCAGATAATGATGACCAGTAACAATTCTCACATGCATCCCCAGCTTGCCAGCAGCACCTTGCTAGCAGCAATTTCGTCTGATTTCCTAAAGATCAATATTTTATGCTGCAAACTCTAGTTTTGTAGCACACCTTTCTGATTATTTTAGCACTTCTGAATAGATATGTATTGGACAACTCAATCCTCACAACTGGCAATTACTAAGAACATTCTTTAAGGCCCAGGTTTTATGTTTATACCCTGTTGACATTTTCTTCCCCTTTTCTAGGTTCAATAAAAAATTTAAAAGTGCCACATTACGTGATGTTCATAAACTGGCAAATACCCTGACTGAGGGCACCTACAGGAGGCAAAGTTACATGTTCTGGATTTGCTTTTTAATTTATTTTATTTTTAACTTATTTATCCAGTGGTGGTAAAATGCTTCTTTACCACCACTTCATATCTACAATTTGATTGTGCTCATCAGATATTTTATGGCTGCATTCCAATAGCCAGTAATGTAATTTTGGGCCATTTTCTAATAAAAGTATTCAAAACATAATCTCCTGATTTAGTCAACAGGTGAAAAGTTAAGTAACAAGACTACGGACAGCCTTCAGAGGAAAATTAGGTCAATCTCAGCAACACATGGAAATGATTCTGTAATTAAACAATTTAATTACATTAATAGCCCCAACTTTTGTGAGCCCTCGATTTGTTTAAATCCTGAACTAATAAACTGTCCTTGCGTTTTAGATTGTCAGTGCACAAATGCCTTGGCACGTAAGTTCACACTCTGCTGAGTGTAATTTGATTCAGCAGAGGTGTGTCCGTGATTGGGCTGCGCGCCGGGAAGGCGGAATGAGCTGCGCTTCAGCAGGTGGAATGGAAGACCCCGCCTACTTTGACACCCTGAGCAGCCAGGGCATTGTACTCGGCCACAGCCTTCTCCGTTTGCAGCACCAGCACGTCAATCCCGTTCTTCTTCAGGTAGTCCACAGTGGATGCTGGAACCTTGGAAGAGAAAAGGAAATCAGAAAAGCAAGTATCAGATTCTTTTCCCCTTAAAGACTTGTAGAAAACCAGGTACTGATGCCATTTGTTAAGCATGACTTAAGTAACTGCCAGTAGCCAAAATGATAATGCTCAAATAGTTCTAAGATTGATTTAAATTTTTTTCTCTTCAATAAAGCTACTTTTCTTTTCTTTTACTTCTACGCACACCTCCCATATCTCCTTAGCACACTTTAAAATGCAGTCCTCTCTTACAAAAATAAATAGAACTGGAACTAAACGAATTTAACCTAAAGAAGGTGTTATTCATCCCACCAGAAAGCCAAAGACTTGCTTCTCACCAAGTAAAGCTCAGCACTTGTGATCTCTGAGCTTTCTGTAGCTAGTTTATCTGATGAAATGACACCCTGGCAACATTAGTGACAAAAATGCCTAATTACCAAAGTACTTAGAGCAGGCTAGAGAGCCAGTTATAACCCATTGCAAGAGGAGGGGACTAATGACATTCTGAAAAATTCTCCTTGTTTCAGTTGCTCTTGTAACAGAACATAAACCTGTTTACTGCTTGACATTGACACTAATACAGAGGAGCTCAAATGATGTTTCTTTCAGGACCTGAAGAGACCCCTGTCAGGAGCTCATTCACACTGATCCTCAATTTTTTCCCTCTCAGTGAAGCATTATCGATTTAATTTTTTTCCCCCTAATCAGAGGGAGAGGGAAAACAAACAGTTCTCTTTATGCTTGTCACAGAACAAAAACCTACCTGCAAAGCCTCACTCATGCCACGACCAATCACCACAGTTTTAACACCCTTCTTGACGACTTCTTCAAGGTCAGCTGGCTGCACTCCTGGAGAATGCTAAGTGTCAGGGAAGGAAAACAATAGTCTGTGGACTGACAGCATCAGCCAGGAAAGCTGTGTATGTATGTCCTGAACACAGAGCAGCAGGGTAAATTAGCAGTACCAAAACGTAACACAACCCTCTTCTGTACAAACACACAGTAGATAACATTAGAAACTGAAAAAGGTATTTTATATGCTGATGAAGGAAGATAATTAATTGATTGAGGGCAAGATTATAACTCCTTATTAAACAATCAAAACGAAAAAGATGCATGACACATTTCTAAAACATTTCTGTCTAACTTCTGGCATTTTATAAATACTATCAATTAAAGTGAAATAAAAAAATTGCAACAATACTGCTATTTGATTTCAAATTAACAAAATCTCCCTTGTTGCAAGCCAAAGTTTACTCACTTTAAATACAAATAGCTCGTCAGATAATTAAAATGATTAAATAATTTTCTTGTTTACTTTGCAAATCTCACCAATGAGGGCTGAAATGCATTGGGTAGCTTCATTTCAGTTAACAGTTTCCATTTCTGCATTATTCTTTATTTTGAAAAAGGGATATTTGAAAACAAAATTCTCATAGAAAGAAGGAACTTTCACAGTACATTAACAGAGGTTTTAAAGAAGTACACTTATTTACTGCTATTATGCTTTAAACACATGAATGCATAATACTAATTCTCTTCCTGGATTCAGTTTCTATGTATCTCCACGTGGTCAAGAGTATGATATCAGCAGTAGGACCCACGGAAATGCAGTCAAGCTGCATCAGGGGACATTCAGATGAGGTGTTAGGAATCAGCATCTTCCCTGCACTGCCCTGCCTCTGGAAACTGTAGATTGCAATGAGGTCACCTGTCAGCCTCCTCTTCTCCAAGAGGAACAAGCCAAGTTACCTCAACTGGTCCTCATAAGCCTTGCCCTCAAGGCCTTTCACCATCTTCATTGCCCTCCTTGGAACACAGTCTAACAGTCTGATATCCTCCTTACGCTGAGATGCCCAAAACTGCACACAGAACTCGAGGTGGGGCTGCTCCAGTGCAGAGCAGAGTGGGACGAGCACCTCCCTCGGCTGTGCTGGGCTCAGTGCACTCCAGAACACGTCTGGCCCTTTGGGCTGCCTGCACCAAAGGCTGTGTTCCCCTTAGTCCGTCTACGTTCCATATCCACACCTGGAATGCAGAAGGCACTTAAACAGGCAGAACTTTCTCAGATCAGATCACCCTAAGTACTTGTTTATGACAGCATAGGCAATGCTTTTCCTTTGGGGTTTTTAAAGTGGACTCAGACAACAAGAATTGCTATGTTTTACCGCAATTACAATAATTAGAATTCTGGGGAAGGTTTGTTGTCATGTGAGAAGCACTCCTGAGACATTAAAGCCAGGGAACAAAAGGATTTCCTTTGGTTACACAAGACACTTTGATGCTAGTAAGAAACGGGTGTTACTAAAGGAAACATGTAACATGATGAAATAACTGCATTGTTGTTGATTTGACAGCAGATTTTCTTGCCTGTTCAGTTCTCTGGCCTGCATTTCAGCAGTACCTACTTCTTTTCTTCTGCCATTAGCAGATGGCACTGAAATGCAGCCAGCCAGGGAGAGAGGCTGCCATTCATCCCCAAGGGTTAAGGCCACAATAACTGTTGGTGCTTAGTTACAGAACCTTGCAGGGCCAGTTATACAATTTTCCTGATGAAAGAATGCTCCACTAGACAGCAGTGTGACAGCAGAGAAGGAAAGAAAGCAATTTATTTCCAAATAGAGTGTAGGACATGACCAGCACTGCTTGTTTTCCACGCTTCAGTTCCAGCTACCTGCAGGAAAAAACATGCTCAAAGAAAGTAGGCAAACTGCAGTCCATTGTAAAAAAAATGGGCAGAAAATGCACCTGTTGAACCCTACCGTTTCCAGTGCTGGCAAAATTAACTCTTTTACAATTTTCTCAACATTGGAGATGCAGTCTAGAAAAACCTTGGTTCTATTCTTAATATTTGTTTGTTTGGTATTTATTTTAAAAGCAAATCACCTCACTCCTCAGCTACAAGGATAGAACTGAGCTAAAACAGGAGCTTTACAAGTGACTTACATAAGGCCTTACTTAAGATACGTATTTTTTACTTCCCAATTAAATAAAAAGGATGCCAGAAAAACCTACCCCTCCAGAGAATCCAACTATTCTTTTTCTCCTCCAATTTTAATTTAACATAGACTTATTTTTCAAGTCCTCTAAAGACTTATGGATTAAAACATTTTACTTGAGACAAGAAGATATTCCTTGTTAAAAACTTTCAAAAGCAAGCACGGCCTCCTAAATGTTAGTAAGTGCCTATAATTTGAAACCAAAGTTTTCCAGTGGTTGGAATAAATATAAAAATGTGATTGAGCTGGGAAATAGTTGGGAATTTTTCAGCCACCGTTACCTGTTCTGCTTCTCCAGTCATGTGCATGTAAGCCATGAAAACAATATTGTCAAACAAGCAGACAGCAACTCTCACCACAAAGCCCAGCCTTTTGAACAGCCAGTGAAAACTTATTTTTTTTATTACCAGGCCATAAATGAAATACATTTTGAAAGGTTACATACACAGCTACCTTTCTCTCTGCAAGGTGCAGATATCTTTGCATGACAGCACCACCTTTCTCTTGGTGTTATATATTTTGCATAAACCGAACTCTGACAGGTTAAAGAAGGTCTGTTCCCCCAAAGATTACAGGTGAAGTTGCAAACCAAAATGCTCTGCATTTCAGTTGTGTCAAAATAAATCCAAGAGAGCTGCATCCTCTGTGTGGATGGTGCAGGTGCTCGGCCTGGTCCATACATTGTTATTTCGTGCTTTAACTTTTGCTTTGAAAGTGTGGAACTTTTTTTTTCTAGCCACTTATCTATCCCAATACAAGTCCTAATATGGGGAGAATTATCAATTTCAAGTTCCTAACACAATATATGCTATACTGCATCCAAATCTGAAACATCAATACTGCTCCATGTACTTTCATCCAATTCTGATTGCGTTTACAGATAAACTTCAAAAATTACAAGGGCAAGCACTTAGTATATGTCAAAAGAAGTCATTGTGTGATTAGCCAGACTGTGAGCTTTTCACAGAGAAATTAGTGCATGGGACACTATATCTGCATATTTTTCCTCTGAAATATGTACAAGAGGCCCCAAGGAAAAGGATATAAACTAACCCACATGCAATGCTGTCTTCCAAACATGCAAGGTCAGTTACTGTCTATTTTTTTTCTTACTTTTCATAATTTCCTTTCCTACCTCACTCAAGATAACTTTTGTTTAGACAGTCTGAAGAGAGGTTGTTACCGGCATCTTATGAAAATTGCACTCTTAAGCAGATGAAGAACATTGTTTGAGAGCTCTAAGGTGTGTGAGAGTTGTCTGGTCAGGGTGGCTGTCAGAACTCATGGCAACAGTTGCTACGTCCTGTTGCATGTAGGATGTTGTGCGACTGCAGCCCTCTGACCCTTCCTCACAGTCACCTCCAAAACATACACTCAGTTCTTCCCAGGAAAATCTAATGGCTAGATGAAAGAAAAAGGCAGCCCACTGCATTTCTGGCTGGAACTTTAACGCTGTTCTCCGGACCATTCTCAGAGTCCTGTTTTAAATGCAGGATGGTAAACGGCAAACTTACATTAGTCCCAGTTTCTCGCCAATCCCACGGCCGGCTTCCTCCTGGCCATACTTTGCAGTCCTTATATGTTGTAGAGCAGCCTTTCACCTTCATCTGACCCCAAGAAAGGGAAGCAATTTCAGGGGAAGACATCACAAAGTTGAACCGAAGTCTGCAAAAAGGATATTTAATACTTAACATCAGGCCAACATATGCAGCACGTTAATAAAAATGGAAAATTCTGTCTTCGCCCCAAGGAGCTAGGAAGGAAATGCTATTACAGACTTTATCCACGTGATGTTGTGACAACAGACTTGAACTGAGGATCAGCAGATTTCTTGAATTACCAGTCCTCTTGGGGATTTTGTGCGGGATTTTGGGCAAATCATTTTATGTGCTAAATCTGTTTAAGTATTGGTTGTTCAACTTATAAAACTATCAGCAGGGATCAGGTCCCAGAATATCCTCTCACATCTGGGTTTTAATCTTCTCCCTAAAATGAACAATGAGGATGATATTAGTTTCCTAAAACATAAGAAATCTGCACTATTTCTTTGGCCACTCCGTTAAAGTGGTAAATGAGGTAAGAAGAAATGCCAAACAAACCCAACAGTAAAGCCATGAACCAAACAGTGTCACTGTCAGATTGCTACAGAAAACAAGACTTTCAGGGATATAAAGGGGTCGAGCCTTTCCCCAGACACTGCTGACGGAGACCAAGTCTCCCTGGGATAGTTATACGTCCAAATAAGAACTTGTCTAATTGTTTGACCTCCATTTTCATTGTTTCAAGTTAAATCCATTATTTCTGTTCCATTCTGTTGGGGACAAGTAGAACAGCTTAATCTGTGTTGTTTTCACCTTTTTTTTTTGTTTGTTTTCTTGAGGACTTCACTCAGTATTTTTCTTTTCTTTCATTTAGATTAAACAAACATCCCTTCAGTCATGTTTTCTAAGTCTCTGCTTATTTTCTCTGTTTTTCCTTTGGCAGCCAACCACTGGTACACATCTTCCTTTGAAGTCTGTTGCCTAGAACTTGACAGAGCTTTACGAGTGCCGCTGTAGCCCAACCATTTTTTGGTGTGTACCACAGTGATGTTAGGATCTGCTTCCACAATCACTGCTGGGCACCAGCAGGGCAGGGACTCTGCCTCTGTCAGCTCCCCACGGAAGCTTTCCCCTCCTCACAGTCCCTCTCGGTACTGCAGTCTGATTGCTGGGGTGATTCTGGCAGTGGGTGAAAAGAGAGGAATCAGAGGGTGATGATACCCTGGAAATGCTTTGGACTAGCATGGCAGTCCACTGACAAGTCTCCAGGGTAGAGTCACCTTTCTGCCCTTCCAAGTCACATGCTCTGAAATCCACATTTTGAAGAAAACTTCTTGTTTCTCCAGTAAAAAGAGGTCCACCTCTGCCTAATCCAGAAAGTCTCTGTGGCAGATCCTTCCACATACACAGATTCTCATCCTTTATTTTTTAATTGTTTACATTCACCAGGAATGAAATTGTTTAAATTCATCATATGAACCCTGGTGGCACAGATTAAAGGCACTGCTCTTGCAAAAGAGAAATCTTTGGATGACCAGGCTTCCAGTAGTCCTGGAAGCCTCCCGTCCTCTCTTGCACGTGATACAAAAGATGCAGCACTGCCAGACAGCACGTGCTCTCCTTGGATTGCCAGAAGCAGATCTCAGTATCCCACCTAAAACATTGCATGAAGGAAAAAAGTGCATTATTTTGGATTCAGCACAGGACTGAGTTTGCCAGAGGTGCTCCTCACACGAGATAGCGGGGCAATTCTTTTCCTTCTTGCTCCTGTGAGAAGTTAGTGGCACATGTGTCCTGTCAAACAGGAAGCCAGCCAAGCAGCTAGAGGGGACTGAAACTTGCTTGGATTCATATATTCTAGATTTTCTCATTGCACACCCACGATGCAATGGATTCAAACAAAGATTTGTAAGATTATTTTTCCAAAAGTCTGCTTGAAGGGAGATTATAGCTGAAGAAATAACCAGCAGTAGTCCCAACAGAACAAAATCAAAGAGTAAAGGCTGAATAAAGTACCCAGAACCTGGCTCTGAAGAATGAAAATAATTTTTGCCTGTGCTACTTTTCAGATGAAATGGTAGAATTAGACCTAGAGGTTAGACAGAGGTAAACGAACCATAAAATATTTGATCAGGAATATAACCTTCCCCAATCCAAATAGTATCACAAGGCTGGAACTGTGCCGTCAAACAGGCACAAACTGCAAATGGGAGAGCAAGGATTCCATGCTATCTCTTCCAAACAGCACAAAAATAAGTAAATAGCAGAAATGATGCAACAAAACTTACAAGGCACAAATAAAAATTTTTCATCTACAGCTATTTCCCATTACACTGCCAGAGATTATCAGTAAAGTCAGGCCAGTTGAATAAATAAGAATATCTCAGATTAAGAATGAACTCATTGACAGAAATACTGGGCATCCTTTGATGTAGGGCGTGGTCCAATCACCGAGGAGTAAAAAAATAGTTCGCAAACAATTTTTTTTTTTATTATTATTCACTGTGAGAAATGTAAAAGTATCAAAATACACAGCAACACTTGAGATCAAGAGACCTTGAATTAAATGACTTGCAAGCACAACCTAAAATAGCTATTTCTGTAAACTGCAGTAGTCCAAACACAAAGAGATGAGGACCAGAAATGGCTCAGGACTCTATAAGCAAAGTTAGGAGAGTTTAAAAACATCAGAAATAAAGGAAGCCGAACTTAAAAGGAGGCAAAATGCAACTTTATGGCAGGGGACTATACTGAAAGAGAGAAATGAAGTGGTGGCTAAGGATGGCAGAAGACAAAAGTAGCTGAGAAGGAAGTGGAAGAAAGTTGAGATTGAATTGCAGTTAGGCAAGCTGGTGGATTTTAAGATTGCCAGCACACCTTTCTTCTGTGGAGGTAACCAGCAACAAATGGAATAAAAGAGGTGAACGAGAGCAGTGCACCAGATAATATTTTATTGAGACACTGCAGAAGAAAAGGACGTTTCGTAAAATCCAAAGGGCAACCAGAGACCAAAGAGGATAAAAGTGAAAGAGTAAATCGGTGTATGCGCAGTTTTGGGCAGAACAAACTCCTCTGAGGTGTCAGAAGACAACGTGGTTCTCCAGCACTGCCTGCGAGCAAGGTCAGGAGGCGGGTGACTTCCCATTCCAGGGGATACAGGGGCCAGAGGAAGGTCAGGATTAAAAACTGACATCAGCAAGGCAAACAGAAAGGACGGGAGAAGTTTAGATCAACTGGGTAAAGAGGCGGAAGGTGTCAAGTTCACGAAGGAGGAAGACACACTTCGGGAATTTGACAATTCCATTTCGCTGAGGAGCTTTGTGAGGGCAGTTAACCGGGAGGCCACGGGGGTCTGGTAGTAAGAGGAGAGGGAGAACAGCACTTTATGAATACAGCGGATAGAAGCAAAGAGACAAGAACAGAAAACCCTGAGAAGCACCGCGGGGACATGAAGGGAGGGAGTAGGGAAGGGAAGGTGCTGTTCAGGACGCCCTGAAACATGGCCTGGCGTGACGGGGCACAAAGACCGGGACTGCCACCGGCCCCGACCGCGCCCTCCCGCCCGCTCCCCTCACGCCGAGGGTCCGTCACGCGCCCGCACTCACCGCCCCGCGCGCGCGACCCCGCTGCCCCGCCAGGCTCCGCCTCCGCCTGGCCCGGCGGGGATGGGGCGGGGTCCCCGCGCTGCCCCGCTCTCATTGGCCAGCGCTCCCTGCC
>VZRR01004864.1:62745-145345 GCA_013398015.1 Oreocharis arfaki
GACGTGAGGGCCTTCCCCCTCCCCTCTCCTCCTTCCCAGTGCCGCCTGTGACCCCCCTCCGTCCGTCCCTCCCCGCTCTCCCCCCGTTTCCCTGGGTTCGTTCCCGAGCTCCGTGCGGGTGGGACTCCTTGCAGAAAGGAGGGATAAGCCGAAATAACTATTTTCGTTCGGCTTGGCGCTGGTAGCCGGTCTCTCTTCCACCTCCTCCCTTCCCCACAGCTTGGGGGGTGCTTCACAGCCTCTTCCCCCCCCCAATATCTCTGTCCGTTTTCATCTCTCCGCCAAAACAAGAAGGGGACACACACACACACACACATAATATATGCAAACACACGGGAATGTCCTGATCCCCAGTGCCCCCCCCACCCCCCCTTCCTTTCCTCTCGGTGTATGTGGGATGCGGAATGGGGGTCACGGAGAAGCCCTGAGCCCCCCCACGGCTGCTGTTGTGGGCCGTCTCCTCCCCACAAACACAGACAGCCATTGTGTGCCACCTCCATCCCTCTCTTCTCCCCCCTCCTCCTCCCCCATCCCCTCTTCCAGTTGCGGGGGGGACAAGCTGTGGCTGCTCGCTGCTGCTCCCCCGCCGCCACCTGAGACGTGCGAGGTGGAGGGATAGGTTATGCACTCCGCTGTTTGCTTTCGAGCTGCTCGCCCTTTCCTCTCCTCCCTCTCCAGTAGCAGGTTTGGTTGCCAGACTCTCTAATCCCAGCTGCCCGCAATGGATGCGGGAGGGCCCGGGCCAAGAGAGCAGCCTGGGGAAGGAGGGCTGTGTGGAGGCGGCCGCAGGAATACAGAGGGGAGGGAGCTTGTTGCTCTTGATCTCTTGTCTCTGTTATTCGTTTGGTTGTTGCCTCTGCACTCTTGCCACATAGGGAGCCCGTGCAGCTCATGGCGCATGCTCGGCAAGGCCCCTTGGAAACTTCCTACTGCTGGAGAAGCCCGGCTCAGGGCTGCTTTTGGTCCGACAGCCCCTGCTTTTTCCCCAAAACGCGCTCCCTCTCACCTCCTTCCCCACCAAACCCACCCTGTCTGGGGCGGGGAAGGGGGGTGTGTGATTAAATCGGCATGTAGGTGTTTCATCATATTAAGGAACTTGCCTTTTGCTAAGCGCAGGTGTCCTGTCTGTGAATTCACAGCAGCCACTGCTGAAATAGAATGAAATAAGATTTATGTGTTTTCTCCTCATGTTGTCTGTCAATATGAAAAAGATAGCTTTCTTAAAACAGGGTTGGCTTTGTGGAAAATATATATTTAGATTCAATTCCTCACCGCTCCTGTACCTCTTAGGTTATATGAAGGACTCATTAGAAGAAACGTTGTTTTGTTAAACTGTTGCAAAATTTATTAATAAAAACCACCAACACATTTAGAAGTTTGAATTTTTAGTGAGAACAGTCATTTTAAAGTGATGTCTGCAAAGAAAACTAATGCTCTTACTGTGTGGCACAAAGTGAGTGGAGATGTAAGACTAATTAAGTTGTGTGAACTGCAGAATAAATTAATCTGAAAGGGTGAGATAGTGCCCTGTGTTTTAAAAATAGGCATTTTGTTAAAAAGACCCAAAGACCATAATTCCTGCTGACTTTTAATTGCATGGTGGGGGTTGTCAACAGGACAGTGTTTACTGCATGAATCTTTTCTAAAAAGATTTCAAATGACTTATCTTATGGAGTTTGCTTTTTGGGTTGATTTGATACTTGTCAAATTTTTAAACTTTTCTTTGTATTGCCTTTCCTGTTTGGCAGGGGACAGGTTATTCTCCCTGCTTTAGAACAGCCCCCCCAAATGGGAGCAGAGGCAGCTTCTGGAAATGTAATGTCTGAAGTACTGAGGTTCTCTGTTTGTGGCTGGTGTAGCTGATGTGATTGTAGAGATAGTTCTCATCTCTAAGAAAGAAAGTGTGGAAGTGCAAAAAACAAACTTGGATAATTCTTCATGCTGTGTGTGTTAATTGGTGGATATCCCAGATATATTTTCCTCTGATAAAACTGACTCATTGGGCTTGGTCTGTGGGCTTGGTCTATGGTACACACTACTACCTGGTGTATTTTACACTTTTGGGAAAATGGCTGCAGTGATTAGATTTCTCTCCATGATTTTTACTTCTAGTAGTCCTCAACGTGGTGTTTTTAAGGATACAAGTCATAAAGTTACTGAACACTGATGGAAAACTGAAGGGGTTCTTTGATTTCTGAACATCTGTTGTTTACAACTGTATGTAGTTTTCCTTGGAAAGCAAAAGGGATTTTGATTTCAGTTTGTAATGTACAGTTAGTTTCACTTTTGATACCAGTATTGCTTGACAGTGGATTTGCAGTGGCATAACAAAATCTAAGGAAATAGCTACAGAACCTCAAAGTATTGGGGCTTTTCTCCTGAATTTTTTAGAAACTGGAGCAAATTTCAAATCTCAACTGCCACATAACACCTATTTGTAACTCCTCTTCATATTATTTTGCAATCAGGGGAGGGAATAGGTAGTTTGAGGGTGTTCTTATTTATCTTTAAAACTGTTTTGATGCTCAGCAATTTAAAAACATTCTTTTCATGGGTTTCTTGTACATGTGTTTTTTGGTTTTTTTTTAAACATGGCCTATATTGTCTTGTCTGAAGAGAGACATCATGGGAGATGCCAGCAGAAGTTACTTCCTTTATATTAGGAGCCCCAAGGAGAGCAAGGAGCTTAAGTTTGGATGTTGTTCAGTAGTTGTTTAACAGTCATATTTTCTTTCCTGTTAATAATTAGAACAAAGTACTTGCTCATTATTAAGGGATCAAGATATAACCTTTCCATACTGGAAGGGATGCTGAGCAGATGCTGACAGCTAGGAAGCTATCAGTTATATCACAGAGGGTTTTTAGACTTTTGTTATTGCAGAGACTGCGCTTGAACTTTGCTGTATTACCTCACCTTAACTGTGAATTTCAAGACAAATAGTAAGGGCAGCAGTGCTCAGGTATGAATAGTTTTCAATAGCAGTCTGACTAACTGAGATATCAAGTTAACCTGTATTAGTAGCATGTTAGATGCTTTAACCATCTGTACACAGGTTAGGATTTAGTGGGTCATGTAAAACATACTTGATTGGGAAAATAAGAATGTGTGGTGTTGATCTCACCCATAGCTACTGAATAGTGGGATAAACTGATAGATCTGGAAATAGTCTGCTACTTACAAAAGCTCTGTGATAAAATAGCTTAATTTTTCTGGCTGGTGGCTCATTTAAAAGTTGCGACCCTTCAAAAAAAGTAATGAGACCTATAGTTATTTGGTGACTGTTTCATTTTATGAAGAATAATTATCTTGCCTTTATGGGTGCTTATTCTTGCTTTAAGTACAGTGTTGTGACTTGGGTTGCAATTTTGACAATCTTGAATGTCTTAAGGAGTAAATTTGAGTGTCTGTCAACATGGTGACAGTGTTAACTCACAAAATTTGCTAGTTGATATGCCTCAGAAAGTAAATTGTTTTTTACAGGGTTTATTAAAAAGCAGCTGCTGTGGTTTAACCCCAGTTGGCAACTCGGCCACTCATTCGCTCTCCCCTGGTGGGATGGGGGAGAGAATCGGAAGGATAAAAGTGAGCAAACCAGGGCTGAGACAGAGAGAGTTTATTAGGGAAAGCAAAATGAGGAAATCATTCCCCACTTCCCATGGGCAGGCAGGTGTTCAGCCATCTCCAGGACAGCAGGGCTCCATCCCATGTTAACAGTGACTTGGGAAGACAAATGCCATTATTCCCAGTGTTCTACTCTTCCTTCTTATTAGCCCTAGCTTTACATGCTGAGCATGACACTGTATGATCTGGATATCCCTTGGGTCATTTGGGATCAGCTGTGCTGCCTGTGTCCCCTCCCAACTCCTTGTACACTCCCAGCCCCCTTCCTGGTGGGGTCGGTGAGGAGCAGCAAAGGCCTTGGCTCTGTGTGAGCACTGCTCAGCAATAGCAAAAGCAACCTGGTATTCACAGGCAGAGGTTACCCAGAGACTCCAGTCCCTTCAAATGTTTGAGGCCAGGGTGGATGGGGCTCTGAGCAAGCTGGTCTAGTGGGAGGTGTCCCTGCCGATGGCAGGGGGTTGGAATGAGGTGATCCTTAAGGTCCCTTCCACCCCAAACCATTCTAGTATGATCAACACTGTTTTGAGTACAAATCCAAAACAAAACCCCGTACCAGCTACTGTGAAGAATATTAACTTGATGCTCTCCAAGGCCACCAGAGAAACCTAATATATGATTTTAACTGGAACTTCTGGTGGCTGAGAGCTGTCATTACAACCATATTACTGTACTTTTAGATGCAAAACTAAGGTAATGATAGAGATCATCCTGCAGTGTGCTGTGGTACTGCATCTCCTTTGCCTCTGCTTGCTTCCAAAGGCAAAAATTGCAAACTGGAACAATTTGTCACAGGAAAGCAATACTTGTTCTCCTTGTTCTTACAGACATGTGCTATAGTGGCTTTTTTGTTTGCTTGGGTTTTTTTTGTTTAGTTGGGTTTTTTCCCTTTGTTTTGTTGGGGTTTTTTTGGTTGGTTTTTTTTTTTTTTTGAGAGAGAGTTATTACTTGCAGTAGAAGAGAAGTTGCAGATTTAAATAGTAAAAAAAATGTGGCAGAGGGGAGCAAGAACTATATTTGTATTTAGGGCTGTGTTTAAGGAACCATTCTATCAAGTCACCGCCTCCTTTGTGTCAGTAAATAGCTGGAGAATTGGTATAAATGTTAATTAAGCACTTGGTCTCTTGTGAATGAAAATATTAGTAGAATGTTAGCTTGCACAACAGCGATCTAATTTTACACATGACTACGCAAAACACTCACTGGTTTGCCAGGTTCCCTGGTGTGTGAATGGGAGAACCTCTCCCGGAGGTGAATGGCATGTTCCAAAGTGTGCTAGGCTGCATTAGCTCATCGATTTTTGCAGGCTTTTCTTAGCAGTGTGGCATTTGATTTGTTCTTCATTGAAATGGTCACAAGTACATATGCTTTGTGTGTTCTTTCAGCAAAATTGCATCAAAATCTTGTTGGTGAAGATGATGCTAAAGGTGGTCTTGAAAACAGCAAGTTTTGTGCTTTGTGTGGGGATTTCCAGTCTGAGGCACTCTTCTGTACTCTCGCTGCAGCTGAAACGTCTTTATCACCTTTCACTCTTTACAGTCACCCTGGCAGGCTGACCTAGCCTGGAAGATTGTTGCTTAATTACAGCATGAGTGTGTTATATGTGTTTGAAGTGTGATAATAAAAACACCGTTCATGTGTTGACTGAGGTTTAAATGGTTTAAAGAAAGACATGGTAAGGTGCACATGCCTGGTAGGAGGTTCATTTTTCTGAATCTTTTCTCCCCTTTTTGTCTTTATAATGAGTGCTTACGTTAATGACAGGCAGCTTATGGAAAATCTGTGCAAACAATTTATAGTTTCTTTAATTTTATTTTTGGTAGAGAATACTTGTTACTACATTGTAGACCTGGGGAAAAAAAAAAAAGTCTCTGGAGCTACCATGCTTCAAAGCAGTAAGTTATATTTTGTAAGATGCTGTATTTTTCTGGTATCTTCTAGACACCTAACACATTTTTTCAAATTAATTTGGATATTGAAATAATTTTTTTTCAGTAGGTTATGTTTGTGTTTTTTTATTGTCATTCCAATACTTCTGGAAAGCAATACAACATTGATCTCAAGGGTTCTTACACAATTAACGTTGACTTAAACTGCTGTTGTATATATGTATGGGAGAAAGATATGTGAAACTTTGTAGCTGTTTAATATAACAAGAAAACGCAACTGTATCTAATGACAAGGAGCTTGACAAACTTTCAAGCTCAAGATTAGCTGTGTTCCCAATGAAAAGGGTAGTGAAATGGCATTCTGTTAATGCGGTTGATTTTTCTTGTATTTAATATTTGATATCAAGCATGTTTGTAGCAGTTTGATCAGAAGTTACAGGGTTTGATGTGGCTCTTAGGTAAAGTTGTGATATGTTGCAGCAACTCATAAGATCCACAGTAGATTGGTTAGCATTAGAAGTAGGTGATAAATGTGATGTGGAAGTGCTGTCAAACATCGCTTCACTTTAAATTTAATAATTGATATTGTACATGAGATTTATTATCTGATTTCAATGAAGAAAGATTAATTTGTGTGGTGTCCTCTTATGTAAATGGCCAAGTTCCAACTTATAATGTTGGTAGTGTTTGTAATGCTGGGTGTGTGTAGTTTATTTTCACATTATATATTGCTGCATCTTCTTCATTAACATATTAAGTGTGTGGCTATATCGATATTAGAAGCTTTCTTCTGCCCTAAAGCTGTAACCGCTTGTTGGAGGTAACGCTTTTCATCTGCTCTGCAGGCCTGAGTGTCTTGTCACACCCTTTCCTTTGTGAATAAGAAATTTTAACTGCTGTTCTGAATCAATCAAATAGTTATCACCTTAATGCAGGCTGACCTGGCCGTGTATTTGTGGAATATAAGTATATAATAGTGCCTTCCTTCTGCATCTAGGGACTGAACCAAAACATTTATGTCAAAGCCATTAATCCACCACCTGTTAGTAAAACGCTGCATTTTTAACTTAGCAACAAACTACTGGAGAATAAAAGCATAGCTAGGAAACTTTAGAACTTGGTGTATTTCTTCTGTGCTTGTTTCTTTTTTTACTATGATGGAGGCTCTACGCTCATCTTTCTAGACTCCAAATTAACTTGTTTGTTGAAGGTAGACTCCAGTGGCTTGGAGCTGATATCGTCAAACAGCATGACAGGGTTAAATCTGGAGAAAGTAAGTAGCAGGGGATCGTTCCTGTGCTGACTTCACGGCAGATAAGTCTCTAATGCAGAATAAACTTGTCTGGTCTACGCTTCAGTCATTGTAGTTTGATCTGATGTTAAGGTCAACGTGACACATCTACATGTGCTTTTTAGTTATTCATTTAAGAAGTGAGATTTACCTTGGAAATAATTGTCTTATAATTATTCCTACTTTGTTAGTTTTTCCATGGGAGACTTCAGACCTTTATGTGCATTGAGCTGGCTTGTCAGCTCATCCCAGTCTGCTTTCATATTTATGTTATTAATGCCAGTTTTAGGTAGACTCCACATCTCGTTGGCCAGCGTAGAAGACAGGAAAACACTGTACCTCTGGTGAGAAGCAGTTCCGTCTCTTTCCAGTAGCACTGCCCATCTGAACGAGATGGCAGAATGCCATATGAAGTGGAAAGAAGGAACTTGGGACACTGCTCTCCAGGCACAAATGAGCTACAGAACATCCGAGGCCCCTCACAAAGCTCAGCTGTCTTAGGGATTATGCATGTTCTGTTGGACCACGTGCCTCCATCAAGGAAGAGCAGTGTGCTTTCAGTAGGTGGCTTTATTGAATTCCAGCACAGTTTGGATGATACAGAACTGGAGGAAAAGCTTCTGATATTACTTCCAAGTCAGAGTCTTAAGGCTTATTTCAGGACAAGTGCATAAGAACCAGGAATGTTGGTGGGAATTCTTGTGGTTGGTGTGAGATGGTGTTCAGTGGGAGAAGCACCATGGCAGTGCTATACTGTGGTACATTTGTATTGGAGAACTTTATAAAGTGAATTGTGTGTGACACCATTATTGCATGTAAGATGGGAGTTATGTTTTATCCAGCATCCATCAGCACTTTACCTTGGCCAACTTCAGAGGTCTGCAGAAGCTGTGAGAGTTTCTCAGAATATTCTCCCTGTACCCATCTTTGTAGCTCAGGATCTTCCTGAGTTTTCAACACTTACCATGAACTTCTTTTCTCTTGTTTGGAATTACTCCAAGCTGTATTGTCTAGTCTAAGAACAGTTAGCTGATAGACATGTACAATTATTAGTGCCCACTGCTTGGTACATACACTTCCGAGCTCATCACAAAGCTGACATTTATATTACAGAATCACAGAGTAGGTCAGATTGGAAGGGAAAACAGTGGGTCATCTGGTCCAGCTTCTGTGCTCAATCAGGGTCATCCTAGAGCACATTGCACAGGATTGCATCCAGACAGTTTTTGAATATCTCTGGTGTGAGATTCCACAACCTCTCTGGGCAGCCTGTTCTAGTGCACAGTCATCTGTACAGTAAAGAAGTTCTTCCTCATATTCAGGCGGAACTTCCTGTGCATCAGTTTCTGCCCATTGCCTCACGTCCTGGTGCTTGGCACCAGTGAGAAGAGCCTGGATCCATCATCTTGGCACGTTCCCTTTAGATACTTATATACATGGACAAGATCCCTTCTCAGTCTTTTCTTCTTGAGGCTGAACAGGCCTCAGCCTTTCCTCCTAAGAGAGGTGCTCCAGTCCATTAATCATCTTCATAGGCCTCCATTGGACCTGCTCCAGGAGCTCCATGTCCCTCTTGTACTGAGGAGGCCAGAAGTGCACACAGCACTCCAGATGTGGCATTACCGGGGCTGAGTGGAGGGGCACGATCACCTCCCTCACCCTGCTGGCAGTGCTTTTCCTAAGGCACCCCAGGACACCATTGGCCTTATAGGCAGCAGGGACACTGCTGACTCATGGACAGAACCCCCAGGTTCTTCTCTGGAAGGAGCAGAGCTGCTTTCCAGCAGTTCAGCCCCCAGCTTGTGCTGCTGTGTGGGGGTTATTCTTTACCAAGTGCAACACCCTGCATTTGCCTTTGTTGAATTTCAGAAGGTTCCTCTCTGCCCATCTCTCCAACCTGTCAAGGCCCTTCTGAAGAGCTGCACAGCCCTCTGGGTTGTTGGCCACTCCTCCCAGCTTTGCGTCAGCAGTGAACTTGCTGCAGAGGCATATGCCCCTTCATCCATGGATAAGTTGTACAATACTGGGCTCAGTATAGAATCTTGGGGGACACTGCTAGTGACAGGCCTCCAGCTAGACCCTGTGCTGCTGATTATGACCCTTTGGGATCTGCTGTTCCCCTCGCTGTCTGCTTATCCAGTCCACACTTCCCAGGTTTGTTTGTGAGAATGTTGTGAGAGACGGTGTTAAAATCATTGCTAAAGTCAAGGTTCACGGTATCCACTGCTCTTCCCTCATCCATCCAGTAGTTGTTTTATTTTAGAAGCCAATAAGGTTGGTCGAGCATGATTTAGTGAGTCTCTGCTGACTACTCCTGATCACAGTAACAGAAAGAATTCCTTGGTGTGGGGTGAAGCAGAGGACAGGAGCTACCGAACTGTCAAGAAGGGGCAGATGATGGGAAGATGATGAATAGATAACCTGATGAAGAATGCTGTGGCTGTGTGCTCACTGCTGCCTCAAAGCCGGTTGTCTTGCAGTTCTTTGGAAGTGCCCGTTTTAACATCAGGGTCTCTCTCTGGGCTGTATAATACTTCTTGGTACAGCTGTGTTCCTCCACGTTTATGACAGCTGGGAGTAGATGCAGGTATTCAGGACTTTGTGTTATGTGCCATAGTTGGGACAAGTGTCCTCTGGTGTCCTCCCAGGACAGTCTCTGTTGTGCTCCTCTGGGAGGAAAAGCAGGTGTATGGTTGGCGAGAGAGCTGAACTTGTGTTCCAGGAGTATCTCCTGCTGCCGGCAGTGTGCGCTGGGAATGCAGCGTGCACTGCAGGGATAGTCCATCCCATCCCATGGCAGGGCAGCTGCCAGGCCGTCTGTGTGGGCTGCAACACTGTGGAACACCCTCTCAATGTGCTGCAGGCTCTTTGTTACTCCCTACTTGATTACTGATGATGGGGCAGAGCAGTGCAGCATTGTTTGATGGTTGGTTGTTGATGTTCCTTGAGTTCAGTAAAATGTTTAAACCGTTGAGAAGTAATAAAACTTGTAAAAGGTGTGTATATTTTTTTAATTTCCTCCAGTCTTGCAGTAAGAGCAGAGTGTTCTAGTTGTGGAATAGCAAGGTCTGTGGTGGTTCATAACACTAAGCTGATCTTTCCACCCAATTTCATTACCCTTTCTCCTCTTCCATTTTTTCTCCAAATCAATGAACTTTCCATTGCTTCAACTCATCTATAAACCTCAACAAACATTTTAGCATTAACAGGTATTTCTTAGTAGCCTCTAGCATTTCTCAGTCTCTCATATATTCCCCAAGAGCTAAACAAAACTCTTAAAGCTCAAGCAGCAGAGAATTTCTGAGAACTGCTGTAGAAATTCTGACCATGTTGATGTGTAGTGGTCTGGGGAAAACAAACAATTTCTCTAAGTGAGAGGAGGCCTATTTTTCAAGATTCCTGTGTTTCAGCAGCTCTGTTTTGGTATTCGGTTTCTTTCCATTGTGATAATTTAGCTATTTTAGTACTTTGGAGAAAATGCTTCTTATACCCTTGAGCTCACAGGCTTGGTTGATATTTGAAGAATGGGTAGCAAGCAAGTTGTACCTTACCTACCCTAACCTTGAAAATCCTCTTTTCCAGGAAGATGGTGCTTATCAGCCTGAAGCTTTGCCAGTTTTTTTTTTTTAATTGTCTAGGGCTATACCATTTTTCTATCCTAGCAGTTGTCCTGAACCAGTAGTGTGCTGAATAAAGCTGGTTGTTTAAGTTTGTGTGTGAGTAAACACTTTATTTCCTACTCTGCTCAGTGTCCCTCTGCTACTGCCCTGGCTATTTTCCAGCTCATATACAGCTATCTAGGAGCACCAGTGGCAGGGCACATTTACTGCCTTTTAGTATTAATGACTACCAGGATTATAAAGGTTTCCTCCTGAGAATGAACTGCAATGGTTCACAAAAGCTGTATTAATTAGTGAATGATAAAGTGTGGAAATTTTAGTCTGATCTCAGAGCCTGCAGTGTGGTGTTCTTGTAGTTATCAACAATATATTGCAGTAAAGCATCCAAGGTGGACAGCTGTGTAGTGGGGTGCAACAACAACAAAAAAGAACACTTAAGCCCCCTCCCAGTCTTGCCTAGAGGTGGTAGTTGAAAGAGAACCAGTTTAAACTGGCATAAAGTGGCCATATGAATGCCCTACTTTGCAATAGACTTCCATAAGTGGCAAAATTATCCCTCAAAATGTATATTTAAGCTTAGACAAAATGTGTAGCAGACAGCATTAGCTGACCTCCTAAATAACCTGTTAACAGTTTGTATGAAGGTTAAGGAAGTTTAGCAGCAGATAAGAAAAATTTATATGGCAACAAGGGAGCTTTTGGAAGACCTAACCTTTATAAAGGGAGACCAGAAGGAGTAGTCATAAGTCAAGGAATAAAACTGCTATGTCCTAGATGATGGAGCATGTTCACAAAGCTAGTAGATGTCTCTGAATGCAGGTTGGGCAAATGGGAGTAGGCTGGTGAGGATAAGCCTAGGGGCTAAGTGTTGGTTTGTATGCTGAGTAGAAATTGTTTGAAAGGTGGAAGTCTAACCCTGCTGAAGTCTGGGCAGAGAATGTGTTCAGAGCTAGCAGTAGAAAGAAGGAAGCTAAAAAGTCCAGGGTGAATTTGCAGAGCATGTGAACAGAGAAGTGGCTTGTGTAAAAAGAAGAAAAGTCTAGGAAACGTGAGTAGCTAAAATCATCAGCTACAATGCAGTGATTAAAATAAGTGTGTTGCTGAGAACTTAAATAACCTCTTTGCATAAGGTGTCATTATTAGGCTAATTTGTGATATCTTGCTTCTATTGCCTTTCTGGCAGTAAACATGAAATGCGGTAAAACTGGTTTATTAGGAAATTGTGTGGGACACGGTTCATAATGTGGAAGCGTGGTGAGTTGCCTGGATTAGGTATTAGCTTGGCTTTCTGAAAAAGTTTAGAAGTACAGCTAGTAAAAAAATACAGGTGTGTATTTGAGTAAAGAAATGGAAACCAGAGTGATTAGCATATTTCTAACACTTTAGCAAAGATTTAGGAAATCAAAAGCAAGGAGCTTTTACATCTAGTTCTGATAAACTTTATAAAATTGTATTTTCATAGTTGTAATAGTTGTAGTAGTTATTCTCCAGAGAGAAATATTGTTTTCTTCTGAAAGCATGGATAGTTGTTGTGAAACAAAGGTAGATGGCTCGTGTTTGACATATGCTTACATATAGATGCCGTCTTTTTAAGGAGGTCACCGATTGAAGTGGTTGACTCGGCGTTCCGGAGCAACCTTATGTGGCATGACCCAGATAGTAACTCTCGTGCCCAACCCTTTCTTTGACAATATTCTTTGTGGCAGGAGGAATCAGGTGAGGCACAGAAAACGTTTCTAGCCTTTTCAGTCTACAGCCCAGCATGTTAATGCAAACTGATGTTGCCAGTGGTCTGTGTTCTTGCTGTTGGTTTTAAGTTAGGACTTGCTGAGGAGGGGCTTTGCTTTCTGTTCAGCCCTGACAACCCTACCTGGCAGAGGGCTGGAGGAACATGAGGGGGTGCATCCCTCAAGCCGAGTCAGCCACTGAACGTGACTCAGCGTTCAGAGTGGTCATCAGTTCAGATGGAAAGCACCATCATAAACCTTAAACTGATTAAATTACACGAAGTTGGTTAGAAAAAGGCTGTTTTATATTGGTCACTGTAGTATAAATAAAGTAGAATTCCTAATTTCTTTAAAAAAATTTTTATTATAGCAGGACTATTAATCTCGTTTGCTAAGAAACCAGAAGGACGTAAGTTGTTTTTTAAAAAGATCAAGATGTAAGATGGCTTATTCATCCTAAGGGGAAGCACTGTTGTGGATAAAATAACATTGCCAATGGGCAACAAAACTGCAAATGAAGGAGAGTTGTAAGTATGTATTATAAAGGAAAATGTTTATAACAAATACATCCCAGAATATTTAAAATTAGCTGTTAACAAAATACTCTAGTAGTATTGTGGTAAGTCAGGAAAGCATGCCTATTAACATGGACATGGAGTTTTTAAATTAACAGAATACCAGATAGCATGAGGAATGGGCTGAGAATCATATTAAAACTTGGGGGATATATTATTTTGAGTATGTGTATCTACCTCTTGTTTTGTTGTTTGCTTGTTTGCCTCTATCTTGATTTTAATGCTCGGTGGTGGCAGCTCCACCTTGAAAGATAATGCAGAAAGTGGAGGAAGGAGGACTGCACGACAGCTTATACTATTAACTTTAGAGGACATTTTTAAAAGTATTCGAAGCAAGGCTCCTAGAGTTTTGCATTTCTTTTATACTGTAAAACCAGAATAATGGTGTGTTGAATGAAACTGAAAAGTAATTGGGATTTAGATGCATTTCACATGTTCCTTAATTGCAACTGATTGCTGCAAATAGTTACTGGTGCCAGAGCTCAAAAATATTTAGAAACTGATGAATGTTGAGTTGTAGTGAAAATACTTAGAAATAAAACTAAGAACAAAAAGTTTCTTGCTTTCATGTTAAGCTAGGCTCTATGTAAAAAGGTGATTTAAAGCTGACCTAGGGGGAGATAATTTTGCTACATGTGCTGTGGTCTTTACCCATGTTCTGAAACAGCAGCTGGTGGTCAGTGTCACATCGAGTGATATGCACTGTGGCTCATCATTTTCTTTTCTGAGTGGCATGCATAAACGCTTTTTCTACTGCCCAGGTGTATTCCCCTTTCTTTCTGTCTGCTATGTCTTATATGGGAAGGGAAGGATTTGGTGGTGGAAGTTTTGTGTTTTCAGATACTGTTGTGTGGTTGGGTCACTTTGTGGTGCTTTCCATCTGTCTGCAGCCCAAGCCTCCAGGTTCTTCCCAGATCCTGATAGTGTATCTACCTGTAGTTGTGTTGCTTGGAGGGTTTATATTTCAGACATGAGGACTGAGTGATGGCAGGCACTACGGAAATGTTAGCTAGAAATTCAGTGTCCCTTCATGCTCTTACCCTTGTCTTACTTTCTAGCTCAGATTGGAAGTTGTGTAGGAGGTGGCTGATAGCAACTGAGCCTGAGTTACTGAGAGGCAGCAGGAGAGACAGCAGTGCTGCCAGTCTGGCAGAGGGGTCTGGGGCTTTGAGGCTGTCTGGATAGACAGGAGATGATGTCGACCCCAAAGGTAACAGTCTTGGCTCCCCTGGGAAGCTGCAACAGCCCCACAGTTACAACTGTTTCTTGCAATTAAAAGAATTATGTTAACAGGGGTAGATATTTTAATAGTGTTGACAGGTCAAAACATGAGTTTGCTCACAGAAATTCATACCTAAGAGTTGGGCGTTTCAAGGAATGAAACTTCTGTGAATCTTCACTTTGTACATGATTTGGTTACCAGCTCTCAAGAGGACATAAGTGGTTTGCTTTTTCTTTAAGTCTAAAGCAGTCTTCTTTTTAGATCTAGACTTTAGGAACTTGGTGAAAAACCACACTGTGTTTTTATGTACTAGTAGCACTTTGTCAGACAAGTGTCTTGGACAATTCTGCTTCTTAAATTCCTATTCTCACATGCTTCCTGGGTTTCTTAAGACATAGTGGACAAAAAATTGCTACTAGCTGTGGAATGATGGAAAAGAACCCTCAAATTCTGTGTTAATTGGGTTAAAGTTGTAGAATTCTTTGTTTGGGATCATGAATTCTTCTGTAGAATGACTTTCGTCCAGCCGTGTGACTCCACCTTTCACAGAAATCTTTGTCAGCTGCTAGAAATGTTGCTCTGTTATAATTGTTTTGCCCAAGTCTCTGAGATATGACACGTCTCATTCTGGATATCTGATATTTTTATAAACTGTTTTAAAATTTCACTTGCACTGCTAATAGATTAATGAACTGATATTACCTTAAAGCGGAACAAACATGCAGTTACTTATTTCCAGCTGACAGGGAAGTGTGTTCTGTGTTGCAGAATGACTTGCGTTGGCTTCACCTTCAAAGTTTGCTTATCCTGATCCCTAAAAAAACCTCATGTTCACATAATGCTGCTGCTTGTCACATACCAGATGCTTACTGAATAGTACTCAAATGTTTCTGCACACATTTGTCACTGCCAGATGTTTTTAAAAGTGTAAAAAGTATAAAATGTGTGTCTTTGCACTGTAGTTTTATTCTTGTACTTCTTTAGGGTCCAGTAAATAAAAAAATATTATGAAAAAGGTTATGCTTTGCAAGACCAGGTTTTCAAAAAAAGGTGTCTGCAATATTTCACAGTTACAGAGAAACTACAAAGGAATGTTTACCTGTTGCTGTGGTTCAGTAAAATTGTTGACAAATGAAAGATAAAATGGTGAATCTCAGATTATAAATGAGTTTTATTTGAAATACATGTTGGATCGCCAGTGACTAGAGAAAAAACGTACTATTTTAAAAATTAAATCTGAAAAAGGACGGAAATGTCTTTGTAGTAGATCTCATGTGATGCATGGAAAAGGATAAATATTTGGGGTTCTTTGGTGTTGTGGGGTTTGGGGTTATTTTTTTGGATTTTTTTTCCATCTGAGAAGAAGACTGAGGAATTATAACCTTGGTAATGAAACTTGCTTTAGAAAAGTGGTTTTTATTCAACATGAGTTTTTTAATATTGCCTTTTTATTCAAGTGAGAGGTGTGGGAGAAAGTGATTTTGTAGTATAATCAACATTCTCCCTCTGTAATGCTGTTGATATTAACGCCTGGACAGTACCTGAGAAATATGGCAAAATTGACACCAGAGGGGTGTTTCTAGTAAAAGAACAAAAGTAAGGGATTAAAATGCATTTACTTCTTTTCATATAATGGAGTGAAAAAGGACTTTCATTGAACTTATCCTCTAACAGAAGTGTTAAAAGAAGCTTGCTATGTTCATTATGTGAATAAAGCTAAATAAAGCTGACAGCTTCTTAACTACTGATGTGTACAGCTCTACGCTCATGTGTACTAAACACTTCACTTACTTTACTGCACTGAGGATGCTTTAGTTTAGCATAGCAGGCTAGAAGCTTTCATCTGAAGTTGAATGCTGCCATGCTTAGAAGTTTAATTTTGTCTGCTAGAAGTGTTTGTGCGCAGATAAACTGTAGGAGCTAAAGTCAGATCTGCAATGGTAATTCTGTGTCTAATGGAGAGCGTAAGAGCTTAGGGAAGGGTTTAAGAATGAGATGTACCCAGCCCTAGTAACTGATAACACTGCCGTATCTTTAAGACCTTTTCCCACTGAAAGAGGTGGAAGAAGTTGCCAGGCACTCTATAACAGAATTAATCTCTCCAAATATATTTAGCAGAGGTCAGATGTTTTGCTTCAGGATGAGCTGACTCTTCTTGAAAGTGTATTTCTCTCTGTGAGCTGTAAATGGATTATATGGAATTAGCTCAGGTGTCAATATCTACATTTGCTTAGATGAATCCTGCTGCTATGCTGCTGCCCTTTCCTGTTTTTTAATGGCAAAATATCTAGGAGTTTGGTGTAGGAATAAAAGCTCAGGCTCCTTTTTGCAGAAATTAGACTCATACTTCCTTTTCTTCCTTCTTTGGTCCCTTGAATTTTGTGTTTCTTTTCTGGCTGCTTGCCTTCTATCTCTGGGCCACCCTCCTTGGAGAGGGAGGTGTAATTTTGATCCTTCTGGGAGTGAACAAAGACACCGAATTAAATTTTACCACTTCAATAGCTGTGCAGCTACTTAGTGTTAGATCAAAAGGTGAGCACGGTGAACATTGCCATCTCACCTTTTGCTTACGTCCTTTGTGCAGGTTGTGAGCTTCCATGATTGTAGTGGCCAGCAAGTGCCTCAGTTCAGACTGACATCTGGATGTAAATCCTCCTTTTGCTACTGATATTTCTGCAGTGGAGTTGCGCTTCTGAATGTGTGCCTCTGTAGCATTTCTTATGGCAGAATTGGATCAACTTGTCTGCTCAACCTGCTTGTTCTTTTTGTTACAGCTCCTCACTCTGCTTGTGCTTTCTGTAGGACACCTTTGTGCTTAACACAAGCAGAATGGGCAAGTGTATTCTGCAACATGCTCCAAAGACTGGCTCCCAGTGCCTGAACTGAGCATGTTGATGCTACCCACTGCAGCTCATCTCTGCCTGCTTCTTCCAGTGGAAAAAAAACAAACTACTGAAATTTCTCTGAAGTGAACCTGTCCCAGTGTATCCAGAAGCCATGGAGATGCATATTTTTACTGAGGAGCTGTGAAGCACTCCAGAGTCCACTACTAAAGTGTAATCTTTACAATTACTTTTCATCTTTGTCATACCTACACTTTATTTGAGAATTGTAATTACACAGTTCAGGACTAAGGAAGGAAATGAGGGTTTTCTGTTCATAGTCTAAAAGTCTTGGTTGCATTGGAGACTGAGATGCATCAGCAGGCAAGAGAATCCTGGAGTAATTTTAGTTTCCTGTTTCTACCAGCTAGAATGAAAGATACCTGTGCTGCGGAGTCTTTGCTTTTGTGGAGTGTTGTCCCAGCAGTTGCAGTCAGGGTGTTCGTGTGTCCAAATGAAGGATCAGCAAGTCAAGTGCACTTGATTTTAGACAGTAGAAATGTGCGATGTCACTGCACGTGAGTTAACTGCCAACAACGGCACTAAGTGACAATTTCAAATGTTTTCAGTTCCTGTTTTTAAGTGCAGTCTGCTTGTGTGCGTATTGCTGCCACGGCTGGATTTTTCTTGCTTGTTCTTCACATGTCCTAAGTTTGTGGACTGAAGCCCATTTTTTATTCAATACATTTTTTGAGTCAGTAAACTGGGCTTTCATTTGCTGTCTTTCCTGGGCTATTTCCAGTTTCTAAAATAGATTCTGTGCTATATTTTCCTGCGTTGTTTTCAAAGTAATTTTCTTTTTTTTCTTACCTCCTATTCTTTTTCATTGCACAGTACAGCATGCTTTTCTTGCTAAATTTTATGCTTTATTCTAATAAAGCATATTTATTATGCTTTATTAGCTTTCGTTAACAGCTTTCGTTAACCTTTCTGCTGTTGCTTATAATATATTAACTTAAAAAGTCCCCAGCATTCCTCGGAACTTAATAGCCAGAGAATGAAATAGGGGGCTTGTGAAAGATTAAACCATCTCCTATCTGCTAAAGGGCTGCTGAAGAACAGCTCTCCAGGGATTTTGTTTACTTTGGTATGGTCTTTAATTCCAGCTTCAAGAGTTATGCTGATGACAATGAAAGTGATTTTTTTTTTTAATCAGTTTCATATACAGTGAGAAGGTGACTGATGGTAGTGTGAGCATTAGAAAGCAAAGCATTATCAGATTGAACTGTAGACAAGGGAAGATTGTAGAATAAAAGATCTGGGAGGAAAAGCTGCTCAAGGTGATGCTATGGGCTTAGGAAAGTGTTTGGGAAGCTGCTTGTGGGGAAAGGACCCAGGGGTGTTGCTTGACAGCCACTGAGCCATGAGCCAGCTGTGTGCCCAGTTGGCCAAGGAGGCCAGTGGCAGCCTGGCCTGTATCAGCAATAGTGTGGCCAGCAGGACCAGGGCAATGATTGTCCCCCTGTACTGGGCACTGGTGAGGCCACACCTCAAATCCTGTGTTCAGTTTTGGGCCTGTCAGTACAAGAAAGAAGTTGAGGTGCTGGAGTGTGTCCAGAGAAGGGCAATGGAGGTGGTAAAGGGTCTGGAGCACAGGTCTGGTGAGGAGCAGCTAAATGAGCTGGGATTGTTTATTCTGGAGAAAAAGAGGTTCAGGGGACCTTATCGTTCTACAACCAGGAGCCACCTACCAAAGGAGGTGGTAGCCAGGTGGAGGTTGGTCTCTTCTCCCAAGTAACAAACAATAGGGCAAGAACAAATGGCCTCAAGTTGTGCTGGGGAGGTTTAGTTTCTTCATGGAAAGGGTTGTTGAGCACTGGAACAGGCTACCCAGAGAAGTGGTGGAGTCACCATTCGTAGACATATTTAAAAGACGCGTAGATGTGGCTCTTGGGGACATGGTGTAGTGGTGAACTTGGCAGCGCTGGTACTTGGTAGTGCTGGGTTGGACTAATGCAATGAAGTCGGGTTGCAACTTTGTTAGCAAGGTCTGTTACGCTGGTGATGCAACTTACTAAAAGAACTGGGGGTAGAAAAGGCCTTTTGGTCCCAGTTCAAAGCACTTTCCATGTTGGTCACAGTTCATCTGCAAGCGGCAGTGAAAGAGGTGGTGTGCTGGGTTCCTTGCGTGGGAATGTGTAGGAGGGAGCTTACCAGGAGGATAAAAATCTTACCTTTGCTGGCTAATGTTAGAGTGACCTGTGCTCTGAATAGTCCAGGTAAGAGGAGAGTCTTCTAATAGGTATTTCTACAGATAAGAGAGATAAATGTACTTGGATATTTGTGTGAAAATGATCTAGCTGGTGAGCATCCAGATTTCAAAGTGCTTTCCTAGGATAACAATGTCATTTAAATGTGAGCGTGGTTTGTTTGTTTGTAATGCCTGCCAACAATCTTTCTAGGAACAGGATATAAAACTGCTACTTGGTGACTTGTTCATTCTGTTTTGATCTGTGGTTTAATTACGGCATGTTTAATTGCTCTTTTCATTCACTCAAGAGGCAGAGCAGTTTCATTTTTTTCCCCTTTCCTGTTTGTTTTTTTTTTTTTTTTTTTTTTTGTAGGCACACAATTTGGTAGGATAATACTCATCAAGTGACTCAGAAAATAAGATATTTAGATTGTCCTTTCAAACAGGAATGACTGCTCTTTTTCTCATGAGGTCACATGATTCCAATTTATTATTTTTATGCCAAGCTTGCTGCATGAAGATGGGGCTCCTTATTGCCACAATTTTTTATCAGAGGTTTACTGAAATTTCTTGCCTGGTTCAAACTAGGGAGTTTTGTCTTTCCATTTATTTATCATGCCAAGCTCATACCAAGGCTGCCATTTTTCTCTGTGATCTATAAACTTCTATGAATAACTAAAAGGATCTCACATTTTCCTTATACTGAGTTGAGATAGAAACAAGTTAGATAGTTCTTCAAGAAGAATATTTATGGTTATCATAAACCAGTGCTAGTGCCAAAGGGGAGACAGTATTCCCTTTCTTTTCCTCACTGTTTGCTAGTTGTTTAATGAAACAGATGAGGGACTTCTCTTTGCTAGAAACTAATCTAGAAGACAAGATGTTTGCTGCCTCAGACTGCTCATGGGACTTCAGACTTCACACAGAAACGAAGGAGAATATTAAAGATGCTGGAAATGTGGTCACGTGTCTGTTGGGGACTCCTGTGCTTTTCGTAAAGGATGCAGATGACTGGCTTTAAGCAAATTTATGCCTAAGGACCTGTCTGTAGAGGGAATAAACTTCATGGCCAGTGTGTGATGGGCTAAGTGGGAAATTATAGAATGGTTTGGGTTGGAAGGGACCCTAAAGATCATTCCAACCACCCTGCTGTGGGCTGGGACACCTTCCACTAGACCGGACTGCTCCGAGCCCCATCCAACCTGGCCTTGAACACTTGCGGAGTGGAGCATCCACAGGCTCTGTGCAGCCTGTTCCACAGTGGCCATGTACTGACTTTTTACTGATGTCTGAGGAGATGCTCTTGCCTTTGCCCGTGCCTCCAGGATGGCTCCCTCCAGCACTCACAGCAGAGCTATTTGAACAGGGTGGAAACCATGTCGGATTTGCCATTAAACTCTGTGCAGGGTGCCGGTAGCTAATCCACATCAGCTGTGTACAGGTTGCTGAGAGCTACCTTCCCTTAGCAGAAAGAAGGGGAGGTGGGAGATCGTTAATGATCTCATCAATCTCGGCTGTTCTCTTGCTCAGTGTGGTGTTATTTGACAGTGCAGTCATAGCGTGCAGAGGTAATTTTGGTCAAGGCAGAAAGATGAAAAAGAACATACGGTTAATGGAAATATTTGCCATGTATGTCTTATGAGTCATTTTATTTCCTCCACTTGCCAAAACAAGTTAGCATGGAAAATGGTTTACTAGTGTAACTGGGAAGACCTGTTTGTGTTCATGAAGCATGAAAACTGCCAGCAGCCTTTGCATCCCACAGTTTTACTTTTTGTTCCCTTCACTCCAGGTCCCCCCAGCACTAAGAGTTCAGTGTTCTCTTCCTAGATCCCTGAAGGAAGACAGGAGGCATAGGCTTTGCAATCCTCATCAATAACGGGTGCTCTGTGTACATCATGGTTCTGATCGTCCTCTCTGTGTCCAGTGCTCCAGATCTGCTCTGATAGCAAGGCTTTTTATTTATAATAATTTTCTAAATAACAGATTTCCCCATCTTTCCTCTGGACTCAGGACTTTGTCACATTTTCTGTTTTCATCCTGTATTTCATTTTTTTTTAGGTGAATTGTGAGCATTTGCATTTTGGCAGGGAAAATAAATAGGGGTGAAATGGTTACATGAGAAGTTGTCTTTAATCTGTGGTTGTGTAGGTGTTTGAAAGTTAGAGCTTTTCTAGCCAGATGATGGAGTTTTCATGCGTTTATATGGTTTCTCTTCCATTTCAATTACTCTGTTGTTCCTGAATTTATTTGGCGTGTGATTGATGTATAGGATGCTCCCTGAAATGCTGGAGTAGATAGAATAGTATTCAAAGGATACTGTGTGAGACGCAGATGACAGCCTGCCCTCCAGGGAAGTGTAGGACTTAACAAATGGGCTGAACTCCACCAGAAGCCTTATAATTGTATATAGTGACTCATTCTTCCTGTCTTATGACTTCTTCCTGTGAAAAGTATGTATTTTTGAATATCTAGCAGAATGCACTGGGCTTTAATTATAGCCAATTCTTGGAAATAGTTCTTTTACAGTAATGCTGTACAAATTCTCTTAGCCCTGTGCACAGTCCTGGTGTTTTCTCCACTGCTTAAATATATTCTGTGAAGGTTTTAGAAAACTCCTGTATTACTTTCCAGAGAGATCAAAGTTTCATAAAAGTTTGAGTATAAAATTCAAATTTAGAGGGGTTTTTTTATATGTTCCATCACGCTTTTTTGACCAAAACCTTACACACAATGGCAATTATGCAAGAAGGATGCTATGTATTGTTCCTTCCCTTATGTGAAATTTTTATAAATGCAGAACATTCTTATACGAGTTCCTGAAATGAGTGATGCAGGTCCCACACGCATGCAAATGAAATTTTGCAGAGGAGATGGTAGTTATGTTGTTATTTGCTGAAACTAGCCAGCAACACAACCCGAAATAATTGTTATGTTCCTTCTCTTTGGTATGTTACATGTAGGATAGAGCAGTGTTATAAAAATTATCCTTATTGATGTCTCAATTCGATGAACTCTTGTCTGGAATTCTCTCTATAGTCTGAACAAAAGTAAATTAATTAGAAGTTATGCAGGCTCAATGCATTTCTGAGAGGATTGAAGCGTTAGTTGTGTTTACTAGTGCACTTTTACTTCTTGCCAGGTAGGTGCTCTGGGAAGGGAGAGATTTGCCACCGTTCTTAATCCTTCCTAGGCCATCTCCCTTAGCTAATGTCTTTGGACAAGTCAGGTGTACATCCTGATCCCTATATTATTTACAGTTACTTTGGATTTAATACAGTTTGTTTCTCAGTCCTGTAGACTTCTGCTTCTGTGGTTGTTGGGGCACCAACACAGTTGGTCAGGCTGCTCTTCACACACTCTCTAGAGAGCAGACAAGACTTCAGTTTTCTTCTCCAAACCTCCTGCCTCCTTCATTACACCAGGAGGATGCTGTGTGATTCCTCTAGTTGAAAAGCCAGCCTAGAAATGCGGTCATTAATATTGAGTGATACATGAAAAGCATCTTGAAAGGGTAATAAACAGAGAATGGATATGAAGTGTTTTGTGAACTTTGTAAAAGTAATCGCAATGATACATCATGAAGGTCCTCAAAGTAGAAGAGCTGAAATGCTGAAACTGAGAAAAGTGAGGTTTCTGTGGGTGCTAAAACAACTCACAGGAAGTGCTGACCCAAGGGTATGTGTATTACTCCAATTCTTAAAATTTTTCATGTTCTCCATTTTTTCTACACTAAAGCTCTATCAGAGATTTTTGTGGTTACTGGGAGTTTGATTATTTGAAACAAATCACCTGTGCTTCTTCAAACTAGGATTCCTATCAGTAGGTGGCCATAAAAAGAGGTCTGATTAAAAACAAACAAAAAAAGATGCTGAACAAAAGCTTTGATTCAGCAAGATTTTGAATTCTCTGGCTTAGTTCCATGTCACACAACCACAAGCAGAGGTTTAATTGTATGACTTAATGTAGATAGAATTGCTCATGTGTATAACGTGCTTTGTGCTTAGTTTTGTTAGTGCCAGGTGCTTGGCCCTTATTGGGCTTAAGACCATTGATCTTGTTCCTTTTGAAATAGGTGTTAGTTCAAAATCATCAGAAAAGCATCAGTTTTCAGGAAAAGCAAGGAGATGTACTAGGTGTCTTCAATTTGTAATGGTAATGGAAATATTATATGCAAATGGAATCAAAGAGAACAAGTCAGGACTTTTTGCTTATGAAATTTCTACGCTGAAAAGAGGTCTCTGTGAGGGTACCAGGTTGGTACTTTCTATATTTATTTATTGAAGGGGTTAGTGTATGAAGTATCTTTATTTCTGAACCAACACAAGCATTTTAATCAAACTGATTTTTTAGCAACTCAGTATGTTCACCTGAAAATAGAGGCATTCAATTGAAAGACAAAGAAAGGTTGGGTGAATTCAAGTGAAATACTGAAAAGCTTCACGCAGGTGATGTTGTATAAATGAGTAAAAGAAGGAACATCACAGTGATATCTAGCTTAGAACAAACACATTTGATATTCTAGCTGTTTATCCTGTGTCAAATAATGCTGCTGGACCAGCAGAAAAATCATAATCATAAATTATGAGAATAAAAATTCTTGGGTTTAAAGCTTTCAACATGTCTGTGCATACAGTACTGAAAATGCTTTTAGAACATAAAATTGTATGCAAAGAGGTGAGAAATAAAAATACTTGAAAAGTTAATTTTTTAAGTTTTTTTTCAGCAAATTACAGATGAGAAAGCTGATGTCACTGGGCATGTAGAATTGCATTAATAATTATCAATTACGTATTTTTTAGAAGTTATGCTACTCATTAACTTATAAAATCAATGTTCTGCAAATTTGCCACTTGGTGGTGCCAAATTGATTTGTAAATCACAGATGTGAGCTGAAACAAGCTGTTGAAGTTGTTTCTGAGGAGTGGACACTAAGAGATACATAAATTTGGTTGGAAAACTTTAATTTTGTGACAGCACTGGTGCAGCTGTGCTCAGCAGCACCTCTGGCCTCCATTCCTCAAGCCCCATATCTTGAGTTCCTCTCTGTCCTTTCAGTACAAGAGAAAGTGTATAGCAAAGCAACATCTGTGAGAACAGAGTTTCAGGAACATTTCTTCCAGACCATGCGCCTGGCAAAAAAATAGTTTGAATCCAATGATATTCCAGGCATGGTGCAGAATATAGATTTGGGATTTCTGAAGGCAGCTGCAGGTGAGCTACTTGAAATATTATTTTTGTAGGTGTTTGACTGGAGTAGTTCCTGTCCAGTTGTGGTTTTAACACTGCCAGAATTTTCACATGTTTGTCACTGAGGTCTATATCTTTGAATTGAAGGGCGATGATTATCCTAAATGTAAATCTAAACAAAAAGACTCATGATTAAATTAACCTTCCTCCATCTCAGTTGCAGGGTGGCTCTTCAGCAGTCTTGAGGTTTTTTTTATTAAAATACCTTAATTTGTCACAGTGTTTCAGTGTAATCAGTGTTTAGCATTGAAGAATATTTGCACCAGAGTTAACGACTTGTTTTTTTATTTTTCTTTTTCTCTCTCTCGATACTGCAGTCCCAAAAGAATTGGTGGAGCTTCACTTGAAACTGATGAGAAAAATTGGGAAGTCTGTCACAGCAGACAGATGGGAAAAATACTTGATCAAGGTACAATATGCATGTTATATTATTCTGCAGTGCTGGAATGTGATTGTGATGAGCAGTTGTGTGAGCAATCCCTGGTATGAGTTATAGGAGCCTTGGGCTGTGCCAGCATCGACACACGTGCATCAGATCCCAGCTTAACTTGCAGTCTGCCTAGGCTTGTGGAAAAAAAGTCTCTGAAAATAGGCACCATCTTCTGCATGTGAAAGAGTGTCCACCTTCATAATTGGTAGGAAAATACTTTCTTGAGTATTAAGACTCTAAATAAAGAAGTTTTAATAGCCTGCAAATGGGTTAGATTGAGTAGAGATTTATACAGTAACAATTCATTTGTATATCACTTGTCCAGATATGATGTAATTACTATGATTTGGCTAATATTCATATAGGAACCATACAGAGGTCTTGTAGCACGTGTTAATAATATAAGAAAGTATTGCAGTGATTTGTATCTGCGTGCTCAGACTGGCACAGCTAAGATGAAAATGTAGTTATGCATCAGTGAAAATAGAGCATCCCATTGTTTTACATAATTCTGTCTTGGTATTTTAATTGCAGCTGTGTCTTTGTTGACACTTTACATGCAAATAGTTTCCAGTTTAAAGAATTTACACTGCTTCAAAAAATAAAAATGTATGGATAGTCAAAATTAATAGGTTACCATTTGCCCTCTGGATATGTTCCATGTGTCTTTGAATCCACAGAATTGTAATCTTATTATTGTCTGTACAGCTGTGATCACATCTTGCTTAGAAATACAGCATCATGGTAATAGCAACCATACAAATAATGGCACTTGGCAAATCCAGCTGCAGTTCTTCCCCTTAAGTGGTATCTATGAGCTTTACATAGATATGAATTTGTCTTAAGGTTTGTGTACCCTTTAAGATGATGATGTTTTTAGGGCTGGGAATGTGTTGGGGAATAACCTGCTGAAGGGCCTTTGTTAATCCTAACCCCTTAACCAATTGTAAAGTATTGATGGTAATTTTTAGAAACAGCAGTGTAATAATTTATGTAACTTGTGTGTACTTTATGTATTGCCAAGTACTGTGGTTACTGAATTGTGTTAAATTCCTTAATAAACCCAAAAACCATTGCAGCAGACTGAGAAAACCCAACTCTGACTCGTGAACTTATGTACCCCACTGGAGCCACTTACCAGTTGTGTGGTAAGCAGAAAGCAGGGCGATAAAACAAGTTTGAGGGAGTAGTTTGGAAAATCTTCTTCAAAGCAGTTTGGAAATTTTTCTTCAGGGAAGCAGTAAGGAAACCCTCCCTCACACCCCTGTTAAGACCAAGTAAGTGTTAATAAATTCTACTTCATTTAACAGTCTCCAGAGTTAACTTGAAGCTTATTCTGGCCAGTGGTTCAAACGAACCTTGAAGAACAAAGGAATTTGAATATAACTAATTAGAAAGGTATGCTAATATTGTCCCCATTTCAAAGGAGTATGATTAATTTAGAAAAGCAAGGAGGAGTTTTGGGAAATGCTACAAAAGCCAGGAAAAACTGAAAAGGTGTGGAACCACTGAGAGCATTCTTCCTTGATGCCTGCAGTATTGTTCCACATGTCATTGATGACACTCTAAGAGGCAAAGTTGACCTGTTTTTCCTTTGTTAGAAACTACTGATGTGTTGCTTTGATAAAACAGGGTTTGATATATTCTAGATCTTCTTACATAGGTGGAAACTTTAGTAGAGGACATTCAGACTTACGTGCTCTTAATATGTATGCATGCACGTATTATTGTATTTTGTTTATATACCAACTAATTATAAAATATACTTCACTTGACTGTTGTGTTTATAAAGACTATCTTAAAAATCGTCTCTGAGCTGTGGCTGGTATTTTGACGGATGGATATATTTTGGAAGTGAACATGGTTGTTGAGAGTTTTTTCCCTTCCCTCTTCTGGTGGTGAACCCCCCAAGTTGGATCGATCACCAGCATGTGCACTGATGAAGATGCACTGGTACATCTTCTTCTATGGAAGAAAATTATTCTAGGTTTCTGTGAGTCTGACTTTGCTCCTCTGCACGAGGAATGTCATGTGGTCGTGTATGGCTGACATATTCAGCTATAAATGCCTGGTCCTAAACATTCCAACAACTTAGAGGATCTGTCCAGCTTAGCTGATTTTGAGAAACATGTAGCTAAGTCACATTGCACTGTCTCCTGACAAAGTGTTTTACTTGACTATTATCAGACATAACTTATATTTTTATACAGAGAGGATTTCTCTGCACTCTTCCGTCTGAAACTTTCAACCCAAAATCAGCACATTCTGAATGCATTTGTCTTTTCCGGTTGTTACAATTCAGGTGTCTGTAGTCCCAGCCAAGGAGACTTCTCTGCTGTGTCTTTCACCTTCCTGTTTCCCTTGTTTCAAGCAAACATTTGGAACATGGTAATAGTGTTGGATGCCATCATAGCTGTTTTGGAATTATTTGAGAGAGATGTTTCAGCATTTCTTGCAGGCTGGGAGGATGCTGACCACCCTTAGAATGCAGAAGCCAGCAGTTCCTGCAAGCAGCACCTTTTTGATCACTGTGAAGCATCCTCTCTGTGAAGGCAGAGACTAAGATTTCAGCAGAGCCTGGATTAATGACATCTGTAGTTCAGGGTTGTGACAGTACTTGTCAGGAGAAAGCACAATTATCTGGTTTTTAATTGTCAAAATACAGTCTTTTCAGTTTGAACAGATGCTTCATCAGCCCTCATGTCTCAAAGCTTTTGCTTTGACAGTCACACACTTCCATAGCACATGAAGCTTCTCATTATTGCTCTCATACTTAATGAGTAAGTAATGAACAGCAACTGGCATATGCCCTGAGCAAGGGTTTTGATATACAGTTTCCCTGTGTTCTTCACATTACATAGATGAAAAGGAGAGAGAAAGTGGAGTAGCCTCATTTTGTGAGAGAGCAGCGATTGTCTCCTGCTGTGAGCTTTGGCTTGGCATCAGAGAAGCCCATATGTAATATTCCTTAACCTCAGAGCAGGAAAAACTGCTCTTCAGCAGGATCTCTTGTGACCAGAGCGCTCTTCACTGCGATTTGTAGGTCACAGCTTAAAGTCAGAGTATGATTTGTGGTGTAGCTGAGCTGACCTAACTGCAGGCTTACCCTTGTGCCACCTGAGAAATGGTGTCAGTACTAGGGATGGTGGAAGGTTGGTAGTGTGGCTGTGGAGACAGTGGAGGGGTAGCTGCCCCTTTGCTTGGTTGGAGCCCAGGTGGAGTTTTACATTATGAATCAGTTGATCTGTGCTTCTGGTGGGTGAAATTTAGGATTATTTTTGCTGCAGAGAAAGCTGCTTTCAGATACCATTGACAGGTTTTAAGTAGCTTGGTAACTGTATCTTATATTTAATAATAATTTGTTGATTAGGAGACTACACTTTTTTAATTGAGTCCAGCCTTGCAGACTGAAGGGCAGCAGCACCTCGTGCATTGATTTGACACGATTCAGTGAATCGTGATTCAGCAGTGAGGCGATCCAATAATCCCAAATGGAGTTGTAGCTGTGATCAGCTTTTGCCACATGGATATTTCCGCTGGAATAGCCTCACTGACTGGAGATCCCACCATGTGTCCTCAATTGATGAGCAGCTTGTCTCTGTTCAGGAGAGTTGTCTTAAGCACGTCTGAGTTGTTTAGGAGGAGAGGGAATTTCTTCTTCACTTTTATTATTGGAGCTCATGCTGATTCAATCTGTTTCTCCTCTACTGCTGCTTTTTCTGGTGTTTTTTCCCCCCCCCATATTGGGGTGGTTCAATTTATTTGCTTTAAATAAATTGAAATTTGCTATACTTAAAATATTTTAAAATATTTATCAAGCAGCTTGAAGTCCAAGATACTTTGTAAAGGATAATAATTCCACAGTGTGGAGTGAGTAGCAGTTGCATTTGTTATCTGCAGCACGGTTGAAGGACTTAGGGGGCCCCAAGAGACCCTGGCAACTTATATGCTAAGTGTTGTAAGGAGATATAATAGGAAAACATATCTGCTTGATAGAATTTACATTCTAAATAGACAGAAGTGGAAAAATAAGTGCACAACAAACACGATAATACCTCCCTATTCCAGAGTTGTGCAACCTAATTTAGGATATTTAGAGAATGTGGTGGTGATCAGGGCCTTGATGATATGCTCTTCCATGAAAATTCAGCAGTGCTTGCTAACATGCCTCAGTTTTAATTTTTATTTTTGTATAAGACTTTCTGACTGCAATCTCAAAGAGATCATGTATAATTAATTACTGTAGTAAGGTACTGCTAATAAAAAAAGTCCAAAGTTGCTTTTTTCTCCTAATCTTAGAAATCTGCTTATTTCGTTTGTAACAGATATGTCAAGAATTCAACAGCACTTGGGCTTGGGAGATGGAAAAAAAAGGATACCTAGAAATGAGTGTTGAATGCAAACTGGGGATTCTGAAGGTACACATTCATCAGCTAAGGTTCTAAATTACTGCTTCCTCACTTACTTTAGGGTTTTGCAGTTTAGCTTGTTTGAACTGGTAAGTGTGCATATTAAATACAGAGCTGCTCTTGGAACAGACATGGTATTCATTGTAGTGGGATGGGTAGTGTTACTGCATGTAACACTTTGTTTGCGTGTTTTTCACACTTTGTATGACAATGATCTTGTGCTTGCTGTTTTGTCAAGAGCTCTTTGCTGGTGGAAAACGCACTTTTAAATGTGTTTGTTACCTTGCTGAATTCCAGAGGCAAAATGGGGCTTCATGTTTTCTGGTCTTGACAAAATTGTCAGGGTTGGTTTTAAGTTATGTATGGGTTCTACTGTAGAATGAGATCAATTTTACTATGTAATAAAAATTTAGAATAAGCTTTCTAAGCTAGCCAGGTTAAAAAAACCCAAAACTGAACCAAAACCTTGTATCTCATTTAAAAACAACATGATCTGGAAAAAAACTGATAGCTACAGCTGACACAGATCCAACAGAGAGAGACCCAAAAAGCGGCTCCGAATTACACTGAAATGAAATGAGCTGCTTTTCTTCTTTCTGTTTATATTTTTGATATCTTAACAGTCTTTCTACTTTTCCAGTATCTCTGCGAATGTCAGTTTGATGACAATCTAAAGTTCAAGAATATCATTAACGAGGAGGATGCTGACGCCATGCGTCTGCAGCCCATTGGTCGGGACAAGGATGGCCTCATGTACTGGTATCAGCTGGATCAAGAGCATAATGTCAGGATGTACATAGAAGAACAGGATGACCAGGATGGATCCACATGGAAGTGCATTGTTAGGTATTCTTTCTTTCTATTTTGTAGGATTTTTAGCTATTTGTGACTGGGGCTCAGAAATGGATTTCAGTACATCTTCATTTCTTGCACAGTAGGATTCATGACAGTGGGATTTTCTGCATTGACATCTATGTTCTACTGAAAAGTCACATACAGAAATAACTCGTGGATTTGTCCGTAACAGCTGTCATGTAATTTGTTTCCTGCTTGTTCAAGCTACAATGGATATATAAAGGGTAGCAAGAGGAGACCATCTTGACAATGATGGCTCCATATTGCTTACTGGCCAGTTAAATGCCTTAGAACACCGATGCTTCTTTAACTTCCTTTTGTTAGGAAGGTTACAAGTGGACAGATTTGTTCTTGGGGAAATTATATTGCAATTACTCCTGTTGGAAGGAATCCAGAGGAGGCCGTGGAGTTGCTCAGGGGGCCGGAGCACCTCTCCTATGAAGACAGGCTGAGAGACTTGGGGCTGTCCAGTTCGGAGAAGAAAAGGATCCAGGGAGAACTCAGAGCCCTTTCTAGTACCTAAAGGGGCTCAGAGAAAGGGGAGAGGGATTTGTTACAGAGGCATGTAATGACAGGACAAGGGGGAACAGCTTCAAATTGACAGAGGGCAGGTTTAGATTTGATATTAGGGAAAAATTCTTCTCTGTGAGAGTGGTGAGGCAATAGCACAGGTTGCTCAGAGAGGCTGTGGCTGCCCCATTCCTGGAAGTGTTCAAGGCCAGATTTGATAGGGCTTTGAGCAACTTGGTCTTGTAGAATATGTTCCTGCCCATGGCAGGGAAGTTGGAACTAGATGGTCTTTGAAGGTCCCTTCCAACCCAAACCGTCTGCAGGTTATTTATACCTGAGAAGATGTGGAACTTCAGTAACCGAGGGAGTCATACAGAAATGTTTAAACCACTATCAACAGGACTTAAAATGATAAGCATTACTACGAGTTACATGTAGACAGCTGTTGTGGGGGAATAAAGTAAATGTATCCAAATAAAGAGATCAAGAGCTGATCCATGCATCATTCATCTCTTCCATGCATTATAGACTCCAAAATTCATTGCAAAAAGAAGAAGAAATCAGGGTTCTGCTGGGAAGGTTCTAAGACTCCACACTCACAGCAGAAAACCACAGTTATGCATTAAGGAATCTGAAATTGTATTAAAACCTGTGACACTGCACATATTGGGATTGTTGCAGGCTTCTTTTCTTTCTCTGAACTTGGAGAAAACAAATTGCTGAACATTGACTTTGAAAAACAGATGCGAGAGCCTTATTATTCTAGTTCATTAAGAAAACAATGACTGTTCAATCATGGCTCAAATTCTTTATAAATTAAGGGGTTTTTTTATAGTTGGATGTGCAGTTTGAATAAGGAGTTATAGTGCACTGAGATTCATGCTCATACAGATGTGCACCAATATTTTTTTTGCTGTCATAATTTGAGTTGATGGAGTTTTCTAAACAACTTGGTGTTGTTTGTTGCATGTGCTTAGGATGGGCACTTGCAAAAAGTATCTGAATTATTTTGCTGGTTGCTTTTGCAAATTTCCCTCCAATGATATGGTTACTTCTTTGGTGCATGAGCAGAGAGCTGTAGCTTGTTCTCTGCTGAGAGAAAAAAAGAAATAGCGAAGAATAATCAGTGATGGCTAACGAGAGGATAATAAATAACGGAACAGTAGTAGCAGCTTGGATTCAGACCCAACAGGAACTGAGAAAGATAAATAACTTCCAAAAGCATAATTTTATTTTGGTATGGATAAATTGGAAGGTTTCTAACTGCAAAGTTGCAGCCACTGGTGGAACAAGAATTTTGCTGTGCTTGTGTTTTCGCTGTATAACTCTATAAGGTTTTCAGGGTAATTCATTTAAGCAGATAGTGTTTATTTTTTATTAATCCCTTTGGGGTAAGAAAGTGGCTTATCAGACTGTGTTTTTCTCTTCTAGAAACCGCAATGAGCTTGCCGAGACCCTTGAGCTCTTGAAGGCACAAATTGATCCTGCTCTGTTGAAAAACAACAATTCTCAGCAGGAGAATTCATCACGTGAAAGTCCAAGCATAGAAGATGAAGATGCCAAAAAGGGTGAAGAAGCAGCCACACGAGGTTTTCTGCCTTCTTTTCTCAAACTTTTAAGTGTTTTAGTGTGGCAGTGTTAGAATTTTCAGCTTCACAAAAAGTTACTGTGTTAGACTAGGACTTAAAAAAAGTTAATCAAGTAAATATTCAATACTTTGAAGTTATAAATATATTTGGCTTTTTTTAGTACATTTTTAATCTCAAACATTTATTTATAGAAAGAGAGCTGTGTAAAAAATATTTTCTCAGTAACTTTTTTTTTCTGTACGTTTTGTATGATATTGTAAATGCTCATTGTTGTATGTTTTTGTGGGGCATTGGACTGCTGCCAAACTTCTCCTGTTTTAGCAACATTAAAATTCGAAAAAGAAAAAAATCTGCTTGTGCAATGCCAGGATGGAAATCTAGGCAGTATTGGGTGTGGTGTTTATTCTTGCTTTTGAGTTAGAATCAGAAAAATACAGATTATTTCCTCAAACACTTCACAGTTAACATGATGCTTCAAGAAGATGTGAGCTTAAGTTAAAACAATTTGAAATGCTGCAACATTGTGGAAGTGAGGCTGTCCTTATCTGCCTCCACTGTATTGTTGTTATTAAAATCACGGAATTATTTAGGTTGGAAAAGTCCTGCAAGACCAAAGCCAAGAACTTTTTTTGCTTCCTTATTACCATGTCATTGCACGTATTTAGTAACTCGCCTGACCTGTTGGTTTTTGTACTGGTTTTGCTAAGTATCAGTCAGCCTGAAGTATATGACTTTTTAAGAATCTGATCTTCTTTCAGGTCGTGAAGAACTAGAAGCTTGTTATCCCAAGTAATTGTACCCCAGTTTTACTAGCTGGTCTTATTATTTTGTTAAAATACAGGAAAATATTTTTACAATCAGAGACAAGATTTAAATATTTCAGTGTGTTCACAGATGCTTCTGCAAATGTGTAGAAGTTAATTGGATATATGGAATTAGCTAAGGCCTGTCTTGATTTTGAGTATCAGAGAGAAGGACTTATTATTCTATTCTCCTTCTTTGCAACAAGCAGTGTAGGACAGAAGAAATAAGTAAACATTTAGATAAAACTGGAGTTGTTGTGAAAGTACTAAGAGATGATTGTAGTAATGGCAGTAAATTGTGGCAAACGCCAACAGAATTATCTTTCAGTCTATAGCATTTCCAGCATCTAACTGTGCATGTAAGTGCCAACACAACCTGCATAGTTACCAACACTGCAGAATTAATTCCATGTACTGATCATGCTTTTGTCTCAGTCAAGTCAACTTAAATCATGCGACTGAGACCTCTTCAGATATGATTTTGCTTTACGTTGAATTCAGGAGCAGCCATTTGAAAACGTTTTAATGAATGTCCCTACTGTGGATAATTCCTCGAATCCTGTGGCACATTCACCTGGCTCAGTACTTGCATTAGGCTGCGTATTGGTGTAAAATCATCTCTAGGCACTAGTTGCAGAATCGTAGAATGGTTCGGGTTGGAAGGGACCTTTAAAGGCCGTCTAGTCCAACCTCCTTGCAATGAGCAGAGACATTTTCGCCTAGATCAGGTTGCTCAGAGCCCCATCCAGCCTGACCTTGAACACTTCCAGGGATGGGGCAAGCACAGCTTTGCTGGGCAACCTTTGCCAGTGCCTCACCACCCTCACAGTGAAGAATTTCTTCCTAATATCTAACCTAAATCTCCCTTCTCTTAGTTTAAAGCCCTTCCCCCTTGTCCTGTTTCTCCATGCCCTTGTCAAAAGTCTTGTAAGACTCCTTTAAGTACTGGGAGATGCTATAAGGTCTTTCTAGATCCTTCTCCAGGCTGAACAACCTGTCTCTCAGCCTGTCTCCGTAGCAGAGGTGCTCCAGCCCTCTGAGCATCTTAATGGGCTCACTCCTACAAGTCCATGTCCTATGTATGTAATAAATAATGAAATTATTGACATTTGTAGTGATTTGACTGCTGTCAGTGTGTTCACAGAACATTCCTTAGAGCCTTTCAGTTGAAAAGCTGTAGTATTTCCTCTTTGTAGTCCAGGGATTACCCTGAAAACCCTACTGAGATGCAGGGGAAACATACTGGAAGACCTGATACCCATTTTCTTTGGCCATTTTCCAGGTACCATTAAATTAGTTCATACAAATACATGGCAAGCTGACCCAATGCTTACATGTTTTCTACTGGCCTGATTGATTGACTCTAATCAATCATTAGGAGAGATTGTGCATTGACTGAGTCATTTTGTGTATATGTGAAATGTTTTGATTAGTTCAGGGAGTTAAACTACAGAACATCTGCTGATTTTTGGTATGGAGAGGTTTTAGTATTCTGGTGATTCTTAATGAAATTTGGGAGAAAGCAGTAGGTGAAGGGAAGAAATGGTTGAACAAAGTTTAGACAGAAAAGAAGGTGAAGTAGAAGAACTTGGACACAGAGAAAATACCTCATTCTCACTGTTACAGACAAGTATCTTTGCAGAGGCAGTTACAAGGGCTCTGAGTGGGGATCACTTCTACAAGGCAGGGAAAAAACCAGCCTTGAGCCTTCAAAATGTGCATCTCTAAGGCACCTTACCACTTCTGTAAGGTGCATCTGTACCTTATTGTACCTATCTGTACCACCTTAGAGATGCATCTGTACTGTACTGATACTGAGATTTATATGGATGCATGCTTTGTATTTGAAAATACAAGATCTGTGAATTTGTCCTCACTGTTCTTTTCTAAAATGCTTAATTTCTTTGATGTAATTGTTAGCTGTCATGTTCTTTCTCCTATATATTTCTAACAGCTTTTGGAAGCTCTCACCACGCAAAAAAAACTATACTAGGTCAGATGGAGAGGGGTGAGGTAGAAGGAAAAAAAAAATCGTCTTTTTGTTTGCAGTTGTGGCATGCTTGCAAAAACATCTTCCAGGTGGCAGGAGCTGCTGTTCTGTTATATACAGTGCTATTGTATTTGCTTTTTCTAATTAGTTCTATTTCTGGCTGACACAAAATGGTTGGTAAAATAGAAAAACCTGAGATATCAAGAGGCTGTGCTAAAAATAAATAAGTTTAAGTGCATAGTGACAAAATAGGTGTATGGTTTATTCTGAATGGTGGAACTGTACTTCAAGCCCTAATGATCTAAAACTGAGTTAGTAAAGTGGAATAACCTGATTCTTTAAGGTCTGTAGGTTTTTCTGGGATATGCTACTATTCATTGCTTGTTTTAAAAACAGCAGATGAAGTGAGTGTAGGGTATTGTCTGTATGTAGGAAATGCCTGGAGAGCCCGGATGAATTTTGCCCTAAGCCGTAATGCTGAACGTCTTTTCTCTGAACTGTTGAAATACAGTAATTTAGTATATCTTGAAATAAAAACATGTACAAACAGGGGACTCGTTTCTCTGAGGAATTTCCCTTGAAGGCCATGGAACCTTACACCATGTTCTGTTTTCTGAAAGAGTCCAGAGACTCGAGTGAGGTTTCGTGCCTCTGCCTAGGTTTTGTGTATCCTCTGGAAGTATTGTGGTAATACTGAAGAAGGGACTGAGATGTCTGTTGAAAGAAGCATAAATCTAGAGTTCTGCTGCTGGCTTCTGAAATGTAGGTTTATCTTGGTATATAATTAAACTGAATAGTGGTTCTATAGCTAAAAATTGTCAGCCCACTTATTTAATGACAGTGTTAGACAAGCCAGATTCCTACTAATTCAGTGAGAGAAGAGTCCTTTGTGTGAGACTTGGGCTGTTGGTTTTTTAGGTATGCATCTGTTTTGAAATTCTTTGTAATCCTGTAGGTCTCTTGGTTGTTTCATGGCTGTTTTTCTCTGTCAACAGAAAATCAATTGAAAATCAAAGAAGAAAAAGAGGAGGTGGAGGAACAGTCAGTGGAATCGGAAAGCCTTCCTCCTCCTGTGGTCAAAGAAGACGAAAGTACGCTTAAAATTGAGAAGGTGGAAGAAAAAGAAATTATAAAATTACCAGTGATAGTGAAATTAGAGAAGCCTTCAGAACACAATGAAGAAAAGCAAACTGTCAAGGAAGAAAGTGATTCCTTTAAGGAAAATGTCAAGCCTGTTAAAGTAGAGGTGAAGGAAAACAAAACAGAACCCAAAGACCTAAAAGAAGTAAAAAGCTGTATGGACAAAATAGCAGTTCATGAGCCAGAGAGGTTAGAATTTTGTGTTAATGTCAAAACTCCACAAGAAATTGTGGAGAAATCTGTGGAAGAAAATGAAAAACTTAAAAATGACCAACAGGCAAAAATACCTCTTAAAAAGCGAGAGATCAAACTGACAGATGACTATGACAGTCCAATAAAAGGGCCCCTGTGTAAATGTGTTACTCCAACAAAGGATGTCTTGAAGGAAGAAGGGAAACCAGAAGAAGAAGCTTTTAAGAGAGTCCCTACAATTACTGCTTTATGTCCTGATGGGAAAGTGCTAGTAAACGGAGAGGTTAGCTGTGAAAAAATAACCCCAAGTGTCATACAAAATAATAAGTCAGAACATTCTGCTAGTGCAATGGAAGACAGCACCTCATTAAAAGAGAAAAATGGAAAAAGTGGGGAAAAAGTATCAGACTCCCTAAATTCTGTTAGTAAAATCATAAAAACGTGTGAGATTGAGAAAAATGCAGTAACTGTGCTGAAAGAGACCGGGGCCGTGGTCTCTGAGGTTTCTAATCAGAAAGTGCCTTCAAAGGAGGAATCTAGTCCTGTGGAAAAAGAGTCCCTTGACAGCACAGCTACTGAGACTGTAGCAGAAGAGTCTTCAAACTCTGAAGACTGTGCCAAAACAACGGAAGAGAAACAAGCCACCGATCTCAGAAACGACAGCCTGCCACCACCCAAAGAATGTTCAGAGAAGCTAGAGATGTCCCCAAATGCATCTGCTCCTGCAGAACTGCCTAAGCTTGCACTGGCTGATGAAGAGACTTCAAAAAGTAAAGATGAGCCTGAGGAGGAAAACAACTCTCCAAAAGCTGCTGAGATACCTCCTGCATCCACTTCTCCTGTTGCAGTAGAGAAACCTGTTTTGGAAAAGGAGGATTCTGATAGTAAAACAGCTCTGCCTGAGGAGAGCAAAGTAGAAGAAAAATCCAGCCCTGAAAAACAAGAGGAAGAGCCAGAAGCTGCCAAAACAGAGCCAGATAGATTAGATGATGCTCCTGCATCTAATCTAGAGGACTCCTCAGAGAGTAAAAAGGAATCTCCAGTACCTAAAAGCAAATTTAAATATAAGCTAGTTTCTGAAGAAGAATCCTGTGCAACAGAGAATAAAGAAATAACTTCTGAAAGACAGAAAGAAGGAATTAAACTAACAATCAGGATCTCTAGTCGCAAGAGAAAGACAGAAACACCACCAGAAGAGGTCAGCATTGGCCGCACATTAAGGCGGTCACCAAGAATATCCAAGCCTACTCCGAAAGTTGTGGAGACGCGGGATCAGAAGACTGAGAAGAAGCGACCTGAAGAGGAAGAGGAGAAACCTGCAGCAGCACAAAAACCAGAACGAAAAGAAGATGCAAAAAAACAGGAGAAGGAGACAAATTCTAAAGTTAACAAGGTAAATCCAGTTTTATTACCCGAGAGTAAAGAAAACCCACAGTCTTGTCTATAAGGAGAATATACTCTTACATAGGAATACTGAGGGTTATGTTCCTTTGGTCAGCTTTTGCAAGAAACTAGCTTTGCAATCCAGTTAGTGGACTCAACCAATTTAAAAACACCCCCTAGGAGAGTGCTAATATCTGTTGACTTTTTATAAACTTTGACAGTTTATAAAATCTGTCACTTAAAGCTAAGTAGACCAAATCAACCTGAGTGAATTCTTCTAAAAAATTACATGATCAGATATGAGTCTGTCTGGCTGTGTGGCCAAATGGAGACTTGTAACCCCTCTGGATTTACTTGATGGATACTTGTTGGTTTCTGGTTGGTCATGATGATCATAAGCTGAAAAGGAAACAACAAATGGTGAAGAATAAAAATATGACTTCTGTTTCTAGGTGAAGCTAAAGGTGTTGTGGTGAATTCATGATATAATTTAGCTTTTCTCACAAATGGGATACACATTTTCATGTGGGTGATGGTATTTTTTCATGATTAACTTCTGTTTATGCAGGATAGATCTCCAAAAATACATGAGGTAAATACATCACAGGAAGTTAAACATACAGTTGTATGGTGTGCTTCTGAGACTATTTATAAATAACCCTTTATTAATTTATCTTCTGTTTTTTCTGGATATGCAGTACAAAACAAAAGAGGAATAATGAGTTTGTATTTTTAAGTGCACTTTTTTGTATCAACTTGTAAAATCCTATTAATTTTCCACTGCAACACATTTTTGAATGATGCTGTAGTTTTCCCAAAGCATTCACTCATTTAGCAAGTTCCTTTCACATACTGCTATGTTGGATAACCTTAATAAAATTAACAGAGAGTTGTTTTTTCAGTGAATGGTAACATCTATACCGAAAAATTCTGTCATATGCATGAAGAAATGAAAAACAAATTTTTCATTTGAAGATTTTAATTTAAAAAGAAAATATATGAAAGTAAGAGTGATTGTAAGGCCTAAAAGTCATTAGAATTTTGAAGTACTGTTGCAACAAGTGTTTTAACTTGATCTCTGTTTGTGAAAGATTAAGAGATCTAAAGCTGTTTACTTTTTAGAGAGATTTTAAAACAATTATGATAGAGGAAGAAGTTTGAAGCTGTTAAGTTTCTGTCATTTAAACAGGATAAACACCAGAATCTTTAATAGCTTACTTAGTATCTTGGGGTTCCTTTTCTTTTTAAAGACAGGTCTTATAAAAACCCGATTTGAAGTTATGATGCAGTATGATGAATCCTAAACCTAAACTTATACTGTCATGAATTTGAAGTACCTTTGCTGCTAAAGCTTAGGGAACAGTAAAATCTCTAAACAGGTAGAAACTGATGTTAAGGACCTGAAATGAATTTTATCAATATGACAAATACTGCTTTGGTACAAGTCCATCCTCCAGGAGAAATAGAATATTTTGAGAATTTTAGTTTATTCATCTTACTCAGTTCTGTGAGTAGTTTAGTCAAAATTCAAAAAATGTTTTGAGTTGAAAAAGCTGGAAAAGTTATTTTCCTGTTTCATTGTCTGTGGGGAGTAGAGGTAACCAGTTGTGAGAGAATGACAGGTGTGAGAAACAAGTCAGTCAATGGGAACAAAAGTTTCTTCTATTTGACATGTTGCTTTAAATCTAAAATATCTTAATTGCACAAAGTAGTTTAAATAATTCAGAATAGTCACCTGAATTTTAATTGAAACCTGTTTTTCATTCAAAATATGGTAATATATATTCAAAATAGGATATTTCATTCATAATATGGTATGTGATAGAAAGAGGTAGATGCCCCTTTGATTAGCAAAAAAGAAACATCAACTGAATCATGTTTCACTTAAGAAAAATAATTTAAAAAAATAAATGTGAAAGAAGACCTAGATAGAAGTTACGTACTTAAATAGTGCAGTGATCTTATTTCAGAAACAAACATGTTTTCTAAAGTAAAATAAAATGCATAAACTCTTCGGGGGGGTGGGTGGGAGAAAAAAAGATTCTCTTTGGGTTGAGGCAAGTTATCATGAAAAGTCAGTTTAAATGTGGAATTCACCGTGTTCACTACAAAGTTTGCCTTGTCAAAATAGGGAAAAAAAGGGGCCGAGTGGAAAAATTTGTCTTCCTACTTTTAAATCTTATTTCAAAATTTCTTTCTGCAAATAGATGCAATTTTTTTTCCCTTTATCTGGTTGCATTTTAAAGATTTTGGAAAGACGATGTATTCATTGAAATGCTCTGCTGTAAATTTACTGCAGCTGTTCTGACTGAAATGAATCACTTCACTCTGGAGACAAATTTTTTTTAAGACCTAGGAAGAAACTCTGTGAGCTTCCTTTGTGTTTATTCTTTGAAATGGTGTCTCACAGAGAAGCAAAGTTCGGTGGACGGGTACACGGACACGTGGCAGGTGGAAATACTCAAGTAATGAAGAGACTGAGGATTCTGAAAGTGAAAAAAACTCTGAGGAGGAGGAAGAAGAGGAGGAAGAGGAGGAAGAAGAAGCTCCACCTGCTGATGATGATGAGCCGTGCAAGAAGTGTGGCCTTCCCAATCATCCTGAGCTGGTAGGTTTTTGGGGAAAGCCTCTGTGGGTGGTTGTGTCAGATTTGGTGCATTGGTTTTGATGGTGCTGAAGGCACATCATCCTTCAGGGTGGCCATACATAGGAGAGTAGGTTTTGGGTGGTAAACTCACGAAAGTAGATGAGTTACCTTTAATAAGGAGGGAAGGAAGCTATTTTTCCTATTTGCCAAAACAAAAATACCATGTTTTACGAGGTATGATGCACCTTAGCCCATTGAGAATTGATCTGTGTGAGGCTTTGAGATTGTGCCTCTGCAGTTGCAATGAATACAGAGGAAACAACATTAAAGAGAACCCCAGCAGTGTAATGTCTACTTTCCAATGTCTTATGACATAGCCACAGCTGCATAGTCATCTTCATTGGATGTAGCTGCATCTCACCCTGAGGACTGAGTACAGTGAAATCTCAGAGACAGCATAAAAAGATTTTGCTGTTTCTCATGGTTCTGATTTATTTGTGGTAGATGCTATCGTGAATTCCTCTGTTTATCTGGGAGATCATCATGTACAGTTCTGAGACGAATCCACACAATAGTGCTTCTGCATTGGCTGGGGAAATAGTTCTGGAGCTTGTTACATGTTGTGACTGCCAAAAGATGCTCATGACATGTTTTGTTTGCACAGATTTTGTTGTGTGACTCTTGCGACAGTGGCTACCACACAGCCTGCCTTCGCCCACCGCTGATGATCATCCCTGATGGAGAGTGGTTCTGCCCGCCTTGCCAGCATGTATGGTTCCTGTGTGACTTCACTCTTCTCCTTTGCAGCTTTGCTTGTGGTTATGGAGATTGGCTGGGACTTTAGCAAGTTCTTTCTATAATCTTTTTCGTCTGTTAACAAACAGACTGGGATGAATGGTAGGACTGCTGATCTTCCCTCCTGTCTGTTAGTAAAATTGAGTTTGTGACTTGGTTGTCTCTTTCTTTTTTCTGTTAGTGATGAGTGACTGTGTGTTGCTGATTTGGAGATAGGAATCTCCAGTCACACTGGTCATCTCCCATCTCTGATTAAATTGCCTCAAGACTAGTATAGTATTAAAGATACAATGTCTTAATTTTTCCCAAAAGAAACATTTAAGTTATTGTTCTGGAGGCAGAAGCAGTAGGCAGCAAGGGATGGATCAGTGGCCAGAGCAAGCAGCTATTCCAGCTATTGCTATGAAGTTCTATTCCTTCTCCAGAGACATTTGCTCAGAAGCTGGTTAGAGAAAGCTGTTACTGGTGAATCTTGGGGTATAGTTTATCTCTGCTGGGAAAGCCAGGGTTGTTTTAGTCAAGTAACAGACAAGTATGAACCCTTATTTCAAGGTTAGAAGCAGGGTTGGTACTTGGGAGGATAAGCAAGAAGTGTGATGCTGCTCTTGTTAAATGAATGGGAAACCATTTATACACATTTTCAGAATAATCTGCTTGATTATTCTTCCTTGGTTTTAGAGAAACCCCTTCTTTGGTTTTAGAGAAATTCTGTGCCAAAAGGGCTGTTGCCCTACAATAAACTAGTGACATTGGGCATGATGTGAGATGAGTCTATCTGGTGTTGATTTTTAGTTGTATTCTGAGGAGTGTTTTTAAGAAGTGATGGTTTTGAATATGTAAGAATGTTTTCTTTACACTTGTAGTTAGAGCATATCCTTGTTCTGTTGCTATTAAAGTACTCTTCAATATGAAAAATGACAGATGTGTAAAAGGGTGAAGACCACCTTGGAAATAGTATAATGAGGGCATTAACATGGAATAAGGCACAATTTGTCCATTAAAAGTAATTTTTACATACAGCTCCTTGAGTATTTGGTAAGAAAATGATCCTAAAGTGTATCTCTGCTTTTTGCTGCAGTGTCCACTGAACTCATCTAGTTCCAACCTCCTTTGCCATGGGCAGGGACACTTCTGCTAGACCGGGTTGCTCAAAGCCTCATCCAACCTTGACTTGATGGTGGAACTCATGTTTTAAAAAGACAGGCTTTGTTGCAAAGCCTTGTTCATTGAAGAGGAGCCTCCAGTGTAGCAAGGCTTCGTCCAGATATAGACAGAGTGAATGAAGAGTCTGTATGTTAGTTCAATGTGAAAATAGCTGGTTATGAAATAAATTAATACTCTGTTTCCTTCCTTTAGAAATTACTCTGTGAGAAATTAGAGGAACAATTACAAGATCTGGATGTTGTCTTAAAAAAGAAGGAGCGTGCAGAACGCAGGTACTGTCTTTTGGGTGCACTCACAGCAGTGCTGTGCAGCGGGTGGTAATAACTGAGCAAGCATTAAAAAAACTGGGGACTGGGGAGAAAAGCAGTGATGAGACTGGGAATTAGTAAGACCAGTTTTGACTTCCTACCGATTATTGCTGGCTTGCTGCTGGGACAACTTTCAAGAAGGGAGGAAAAGTCCAATAATTAGAAAAGACAAGCAAATACATTTGTATTGAGCTTTGGTTAAAGTGCCTGAAGACAAATTTGACTTTCTTGTACCAGTAGTTAAAGGGTTTCCAGCACTGGTTCAGCTTCTTGTGTTAGTAATACTGTCAGTCGTGTAAACTTCCTGCTGTAAGCAAGGTTAAGTCTTGACTTTGCTCCAAAAGTCATCCAGATTATTGTGGGATTTGAATATTGCTGCTTTAGAGTCTGTTAAACTGCCAAATGTACAAGATTATGCAGCAAATGCTGTAGGGCAGTGGGTCCATGAAGTTTCACAGAATCACAGAATATTCTGAGCTGGAAGGGACCCACAAGGGTCCTTGAGTTCAAGTCTTCAGTGAGTGGCCTGTGCAGGGATTGAACCCACAGCCTTGGCATTATTATCACCCTGCTCTGACCAACTGCCCACCCCTGCCATTACCAAAGGCTAAATGCAGATGGATTTACTGCAGTTAGGAACAGCAGCCTTAATAGTTCAAACATTCTATTGGCAGTTTTCAGACCTGAAAATGAGGGACATGAAACACAGTCTGCATAATTTATATCTTTTAGGACATATATTGATTACTTTGCAGAATTTAATAACATCTGTATGCATTATTAAGCAAAACTTTGCATGAATTTTATCTTAAAAGGCAAATTTCACCAGAAGGTGAGACCCTTTTAAAGAAAGTAATCATGCATGCTTGTATTTGTGGCAGGGACTGTAATATTACTTGAGATGTAGCGAGGCAGTGCTGGGAAGATCAGAGCACAATCTGTGTCTGCTTTCAGCTTTCTTCAAATCTGTTTGTTATTACTGTTGCAACAGCAACAATGATAGTGACAGATCAAGTAGCAACTGTTCCTGATGTCACTGCTTCTGCTCAGAGTGTATCTAGATCATATTGTGGGGAAACTATCCATTGCCAATTCTGCTGGATTTGTAGCTTTGGGAGTGAAACTATCAGCTATTTTTGTGAGTGAGCTCAGCATATACACAGCCTCCATCTGTGCAGGAGTATGGGACACACGGGAACTCTTCTGCTTTGCTTTATGGTGGGAGTGCTCATTACTAGTGAACAGTATTTTTGGACCTACTTTGGTAAATATTCTGCTGGCAAACATTACACGGAATGCAAGCTTTTGCCAGTCTGTCTTGCTTTCTTGAAATCACCAGTGTTGCATAAAAGCACAATCTTCTGAGAGCAACAGGAGAGGACACAGCTGATATCATAGCAGTTTTTAGTGTCTGAAACAGATATTTAATAACTGTTTTGCAATTTGATCCTCATACCAAATGAACCTAATGCTTTATATTGTATGCCATAAAATTGAGTTTTCTATTTAGTTAGTTTTTAATATTTTTTCTTTGAAATAAACTTGAGTTACAATAGACTTCACGATGCAATAGTTGAATATTGAAGTCTTCCAACTTAATGGTGTATTGTAGCAAATTATAAGGTAAAAAGGCTGAAGAATCGTAGTGCCAGAGAAAATGACAGTCCTTATTACAACTCAGTGTGTAAGTTAAAGCAGGTTGGTTGGTTGGGGCACAGACATACTTGAATGCAGTGTTTCTGAAAACTCAGTGTGTGGTTGGGTGTCTATCTTTTTGGCAAAGAGAAGAAATCCAACTCTGTCATTATGGATCTGTCTACCTAACAGGTTCTTTGAGCCAGTGTTACCAGCATGCTTTTTGAAGTAGTGATATTGTTATGCTCTTTCCAGCTCTCAGGAATCTGACTGAGGCTGATCCAGCTGCTCAGCCGTGTGCTTGCACATCCCCAAACTTACATCACTGATTTTTTAAAATGAAACCTTCAGGTTTCACATTGACTTACAAATACATGGATTAAATCATACCTTCCCCCCACCCCCCCCTTTTTTTCTGTTCATGAATTCAAGGTTCTACCACAACAACCTGGCTAAATTTCAGGTTTCTCATGCACAGACTAACTTCTGTAGTCATGCCCTACATGAAGGACAGGAAGTGGACATTAAAGCTTTTTAGGATCTCCCTTTTAATCCATGTTAGATACTCTCAGACTTCTTGATGGAAAATCTCTCTAGGAACTACTTGTCTAACTCTCCCAGGCCAAACCAGGTGCAGTACTTGCTTTCATGCACATTTTCATGACTTCCCTGTAGCGACTCTTGCAGCCACTTAATTGAGATAAAATGTTTTCTTGAATTTGCCTAGGAAGACTTTATAACTAGTCAGTGCTTATCTGCTGCTGCCCTTGGAGATCAAATGTTTGAGTTCTTGGCTATGAAAAATGGTTCCTATGTTTAAATTCTTGGCCAAAGTCTTAAGCTTCTGTCTGCCACACAAGGAGTAAGGAATTCATTTGATATCATTTTGCATTTCATTTCAAGACCTTTTCCTCAGCAGGATTGTTCCATTTGCCGATTTCTTAAGCAGTATGTACTCAAGGCAGGGAGAAGAACAGCAGAACTGGAAAACCTTGCTGATCATGTTTAAAAACAGATGAATTTTTCTCATTTCCTGTCTCTTGATGTTTTGCATTACAAGAAATGAGAAGTTGAGTAAACCATCAGAGACTTGCTGAATACTAAAAGGTTTGCACTTCTAGTTCCTTTCTCATTTCAGCAATTGTATTCCTTACCTTAAAATGTTATTTTAATTCACTTTCAAGAGCATAGTGATTTTGCACAGCCTTCTTCCTCCTCATCCAGCCAATCTCATGGTGCCCAGGTAGACGAGGATTTCTTTGCATCTATCACTTAGAAGCATTTACATTAGGATACAAAACCAATTCCTTTTATAGACAGCCAGTCATTTCAGTAGGCATAATGATACCAAGTTGTCCAAAGTCCAGGGTCTTTTTAGCTGTAAAACAACCTAAAAGCCATTTTTACTCTTTGTAAGTATTACTTTAGGAACTGTGCTTGTTGGTTTTTTTGAAGAAAAGAGTATTATGCTAGAATGTAATAGTGCAGAAGGCTGCTTAGAAGACTTTCAAAATTTACTTGGGTTCTTTAGAACTTAATGAAAGCATTGGAAACAAAATTGTTACACACAGATGCTTCTATTTGCAAAACTTAACACAGTGAAGTAAACATATCTAAAATCCGGATATGTCTTGGGCATTTGTGCAGTTATGTGCGTGATGCATCCTGTTACAACTCAAGTGTAGTGTGACATGTTCATATGAGCTCTCCCTGTAACTTCAGTAATTTGATTCTGGTTGATTGAGACACTTCAGTTCAAAAATCAAGAGTCCTTCCAGACACGGGTAAATGCCACCAACTTTCATTGTGCTCTTAATTTGTTTTGATTACCCCTTGTTTCCCTAGAAATAGGCTAGTAGGGGCTTACGGTGATGGGAATTTGGTTACCCGCCCTGGTCTGCACTAGTACCTGGCTGTTCTTCCTGAGACACTGCTTTTTTGAAAGCTCAGTTTAGCACCATGAAGATCAGCATCCAGTGCTGTTTGTGAAGTGTTAGGAAATCCATCTCTAGTTGAGACTGACAGATACAACAGGACTTAGAGGAGACTTGTGTCCTTCAGGAGCCAGAGTTGTCCCTGAGGCAGTTCATATGATGTGGGATGTCTGTGTTGAGGAAAGCTACATCTGAACTGAATTTTTCTTCTATAGATTTAATCCTGTAACACTGTGGACGAGGAGGACATCCTGCTTCTCCTTACAAGAGTGTTTCCTGTATCTGAGTGCTTCTCTCCCATCTTCAGTCAAGTGTTCTCTATACCAGTCCATCCTATTTTTTCAGTCCCTCTCTACAGGGCATGTCTGCCGCCCTCCAGTAACTCCCACTGGCTAGCTCTGAACTCTTCAAGTTGGATCACATCTTTCTTGGAGAATGTGTGGTGCCCAGATGGCTTTAAGTACCCAGCCAGGTGTGAACAGGGCTGACTGCCATGGCAGGTGTCCTTCAGGTGCCCTGTCAGCTGTTTTCATATTTGCACATCCATCTGTCATCGTGGTTCTTTGTGCAGCAGTTTGACTCTGCTGATCCTTGCTCAGGCTGTTCTTCTCTGGCAAAGAATTGCTCTGTAGGCAGTTATTTATCCCCTGGAGTTGGTTGTTCCTGCTTGGGTCGAAGATCTGGCATTTATCCATTTTGGATTACATCCTGTCTTTACATATTTTTTCCAGTTCAGTGTGGTTTTGAATTCCCATTTTATCTTTCGTTGCCTTCATGATTTGTGGTAGTTACAGATCTGACAACACAATCTTCATCACACCATTACTATTTTTCAATCGGTTTTTACATACTTTTTACACCCTAAATTCAATATTTTCTGTGGTGCCCACAATCTTCAAGTACTGTTGATTGTCAGAACTCTTTGGATATCTCTTACATTATACATGCAGGAAAATGTAATCACATGAGAATTAGCACATAATCCCAACTTCAATAACTGTTTTCACTTAGAACATCCTCTTGGGATGTTTCTGCCTAGTGATAGTAAGAGCTTCAAATGGTGCTAATTGCAGCATTATTTTAGATATCTGTAGACTTTCTGTAAGCTTTTTTTCGTTTTCTTTCTCTCCTCAAGAAAAGAGCGATTGGTGTACGTGGGTATCAGTATTGAGAACATCATTCCACCTCAGGTAAGCTACTGTGTTTATGTGGTATTGCTGTTTTGTTTTCCAAACTTCTCAGGGAGGAAGTTCCTCCGTGCTCTGTCAGAGGTGCTAGTAGCATCTTGGAAAGAAAAATCTGTCTATATGCAGATCAAAAATAATTCTAGATCCTTTATTTTGGACTGAATATAGCAGAGAAGCCAAGGGAGTTTTACTGTGTTTACTAGAACCACTTGATGCCACACACAGTCCTCTCCCAGTGAGAGATTGCAGAACCAGCTCCCTGCCCATTACAGTTGGGTTTTGTGTTGAGTGCTCCAATATTCAGTAGTTTATAAAGGTGGGATTTAGTTATTTAACACTGGTGTTTGCTGTGCAGTTATCTAGGTCTGAGCTAATTGTCAAGGCTTTCCTTTGGAACTGACGGAAACAAACGTTTCTGGTTTATGATTCAGGGGGGAATGTAGTATCTCTTAGCAGCATAGCATTTGCCTTCAATGAGGGGACGTTAAGGTCACATGATTAAAAACTGTAAACATTTAGTATTTCATTAACAGTTGCTTTTTTATTGTTTCCTTTGAGAAAAGAGGAAAAATGCTTTGATTCACATGAAGAACAGCCTCTTCTCACTTAAATACATTTTAAAGCAAGTCTCTTGAAGTCTTAGGCAAATGCTTTCGTCTGGAATTATATAATCTGTTCTTTGCAGTTTAAAATGGAACTTTTGTTCATTTTAAACATAGACTTTCCACTCTGCCTGGCTGTAACAAGGCCAGCTTTTTCTCCCTGTCTCTGAATAACAGAAAAACGATGTCAGATTTTACAAACTTGCAGAAGAGTCTATGGCTGAGAGGAAATATTTGAAAATTGCAGCCTGAGGGGCAGATTATTTTGCTTTTAAATTAATAACTTGCAAACAATATAATAAAACTAACCTGCATGAAACCTCATTGAAACTGCGCTGTGTAAAGGTATCCCTGTGCTCAGTATGTAGAGGTGGTGGCCGCAGTTTGTTCAGCTGCCACATTTCCTAGTCCTGGGAGTATCACCTGAGGCATGATCTCAGTGTTGCAGCATAAACATAATGATCCAATAGCCTGAGCCCTTAAACTCTGTGTTTGGGAAGTTATATATCCAATAAGGGAAAAATGTCAAATTCACCTGAACTGCTGCAATAAGTCACTATATTACAAGTTAAAATGTGCTGTGTTGGGCCTAGGAGCTTTCTAGACGGAATGAATAATCTGTGTCACATGAGTTCAATCGTAATGAGTACAAAGGCAGGGAGAAGATAAAGCTTTTTGACTCTTCTGTCTTACATGAACAGGAGCCAGAAATACCTGAAGGTCAGGAAGAAAAGAAGAAAGATTCCAAAAAGCCCAAATCGAAACTCGAAAGGAGATCTACCAGAACCCGAAAGTGCATAAGCTACAGGTTAGCAGCTTGTTCAAATAGCTTGTACAGCAAAAGTCATACTGTTGTTTTCTTTCTGAGTCATCCCACCAATTCTCATGTAAACTTTTGCATTTAAAAGAGAAGCCCAACTAAAGTCTTTGTTCTTTCTGAATACTGGTTATGCTCAGTGGTTATGAGAGCCTGAGGTGGTATAGTAGAGGGGTGATGCATTAAACAAATGAAAATGTATATGGTGTTTTGTGCAGGAATACTGGAGAAGGTTTTGGTACTACTGCAGTTTCTGAAGTGAGTTAAAGCAGGTGAATCAAACCTCTCCTTTTTGCAAGGGAAACTTCTGCTTGTGTCTAAAGGCCTTCAATTCCTTGCTCTCTTCCCCCTCCTCACTTTAGACATTCCTTACATGAAAGGGGCACGAAACTTAAAATGTAATTATCACATAGTACATCTAAAAATGTAGCTCTTTAGAGAAATTGTGACAAAAAATGCAATTAGTAAATGGAAGTGCCAAGATATTTAGACTGTGCATTCTGAAAGTAGAATAGGTCACTAAGGTTTCCAAAATTCAGCATGATCTTAGTAACAACTTTTGTTCTCAGTGTATTACCTAGTTGTTTTTATGAACTGCTTTTTAAGTAATACCTTGTGACACTGTATCGTCTTCAGTCCACCAGGTGAGTAGAATGCTTTTGGGATTAGAAAAGAATGTGGTTGCCTGAGAGATTGGGCCAGTTTGTCCCAGATGCATGAGGAATGTTAAAAAAACCCTCTACCTTTCCAGCAGTTGCTCTATGTAGACCTTTATCATCAAAAGTTAGAACATTCCAGTATTAGAACAGCAAACCTTTCAATAATAACCATCTTTGAATTTACAGTCAGCCTGGCTTTGCTGCTGAGGAGAGACATGGTGTTTGTATAGGCTGGGTTTTCCAGCCTGGTCAGAACACTCAATCTGACCTTGCTTAGCTGTTGGACTTTGATGACTTTTTGAATGAACAGCAGAAGTCAGTCTAATGAAAATGCCATTGCAGCTTTGGGAAATTAAATATTCCTGTAAGGAATGTTATGCTACAGGCACGATTACGTAGATCTGCTATTATGTTATTGATGGGTCAGGCAGCATCTGACCATGAGAAAAAAGCCCCTTGCCTGTAGAGTGTGTAGCATGACTTCAGCAGGACCCATGTTGTGCAAAGACAGTACATTTTTAGTGAAAATAATGTTCCAGAAAAATCAGTCTTCTGATAAAAAGTGCTAGTCTTTCTTACAGACTACATCATGCACATAAGTTTGAGCTGGTGAAAATATTACACGTATCAGCGTGTCAGATTTATATGTCTGCAGTGAAATTCCACTGGTGTCACTGAGAGTTGTGACAGCAGGGGAAAATAAATGCTAAAACTCTTATTCCACTTAGAAACAGATCTATATTGTGGAGCATCCTGGTTCTCTAAAAGATCTGTAATCCCTTTGTATCACCCAGGTCATCTGTTGAGTCCTCTTGTGAGCAAGTTAGCAAAAACCTGTGTCATGAATAAAGCAGTAGCAGAAGAAAATACGTTCCATTACATCTAATGGACAAGCAGCTGTCAGCTCGTGGCTGGGCTCAGGTTGTTACCAGTGGTTTGAAAGCATTAAGTGATTTCTCACATTTTAGAGAGGGTTTTTTTTTAGCTATGTGGAGGGAAAACAGTGTTTGAGTAATGTGGAACTAATCATACTGATGGAATAATTTCCAAGTTATTTCCTTGCTAGGTAAAGCTGCTTTGAGCATGGCATGCTGTTGTTCTTAAAGAATATAAAGGCGTCAGAAGTCCTTCACCTTATTCTTAAAGGAGAAAGTGTTTTATGCTTACTATTGGAATACAGAATAAATTATTAGATTTATTATTTTCTTGTACTGCTGGAGGTTCCTATGGAAGACCAAAGTAAATATAGCGGTAATCTTTCTTTCATGACTGAGAAGTGGAATCTTTAATGAATGTCTTGTCCAATTAGTCATCTGTATCTGAAAAAAATGCAAAAAATTAACTTTTTAAAAAATGAGAAGAAAAATTTGCATCTAAATAAAATATCTTTTCTATATAGTTAATAAAATTTGTACTTTGTATGTTGGAGCTCAAGGCATCTACTTGTTGGAACAGGTAACAATCCTTTTTTAAGGAATTTGAATTCATAACTGAAGAAACAAACTGAGGTCATCTGTGTTGAAAGAATTGGATCTCTTTCTTCAGTTTGCTGCTCTCTAGATGAGTTACTCAGGCTGCAGAGATTTATGCAGTTTTATAAAAGCTGTTGCAGGACAAACGCACTCAAATACTTTGCTTTTGTTTGTCCTATTTGGTTTTGTAACTTGCATTACGACTTACTTATGTAGATTTACAAGGAACTTTGTGTTTTATTTTATCTTTTCAGCTTAGAATGTTGCAGATCCATAAAGTATCATGAGCTTTAAGAGTAGAAAGCAGCTATGTGAAGTCAGTTCTGAAGGAAAATGTAGACAGAATAAAGAATTTTACATTGAGTTTAATAGATGATTCTCAGGCTGTTTTGAAGGTTGGTAGAGATAATGTCATCTAATAAAAGTTGTAGAAAAAATGATGAATGCTTTGTGTGAAAATGCCACTGAAACTATTTTAAAGAACTTTCAGATTATATGTTGGTAAATTCAAAGGCATGTTGTGTAAAATGGAAGGGGATTTCTTTTTATATAACTCAATAGTAAGACAGGCAATGGTAAATAATCTGCAAGGAAATAGAAACAAGAAACACAACTTTGATAATAAAATAGCCATTTTTATTAAATCTGACCCATTATCTTAGTTAATTTATTGTGTATCCACCCCACTGTCTGTGCAGTGTAATTTCTTCAGATTTTGAGGTGTTTTCATAACGATTTAATTAAGGTTCACTTCAAAGTGGTAAATTAAAGCTGTTATTTTTAGGTTTGATGAATTTGATGAGGCAATTGATGAGGCAATTGAAGATGACATCAAGGAGGCTGATGGAGGAGGTATGTTTCTGTTGTTACTTGTTTTGCATTGGAGTGGTGATAAAAAGATGGAGACCAGATTTATTTTGATATGAGAAGCAACAAATATAATCCTCCCGCTTTAAACTTTGTCATTTGCCAGGGGAGTTTTTGCTGCTGTATTTTTGGACATGAACTAAATAATTTTCCTTAGGAATGGCCATCCCATGCTGCCAAAAGATATCACAAAATGAGTAAAAGTTGATAGTTAAATTCAGCCTGTATAGGTTTTTATATATGTAATGAGTAAGTTTTGGATTTGAGATTGGAATGGCAGCAGTGCTATTGACATTTGTCCCCTGTAAAAAGAGGGCTCACAAACTGGTTTACAATTGGACCCCCTAGAGACTGTGTATACCAAATTGTCCTAATATTCATCCAGCTCTATAAACACTTCTCAGCTGAACGCGAGTGAAGTGAAATTCTGTTCTTTGTTGCCTGTTAAGGCAAAAGAGATCTTCCACTCTGTCTGAGGGATGGAGGTGGATTTGTGCTTCTGCATCGCCTTAACTTGCCTGGAGAAAACAGCTGTGAAATATTGTCCCTTGGTTGTTTGGCCTGTGGCATCTCCATACACTCACCAGATTCAGAAGCTCATGGATGTAGGCAGGCAAAATCATGTGTCTGAAAATCGTGTAACACAGGGTCCATTACAGTAAACATAACCAAGTCTCAACACTAAAGCAGCTTTTCAAAAACTTTACTTCCTGGCCAAAAAGCAACTCAAATACTTCATCTCCCAAGAAGGATATTCAGCATTATGAAAAAGTGTATTTTCTGATAATTACCCTCTCAAAAGGCACTGGCGGTGTAATGATATGGGTTGGGGTTGAGCCTCAGGGTGCTGACACCTAACCATGACCTTTTACATGGACCACAATATTTCCAAGTGACCACAGCTGGGCTGTGTGTGTCAGGATCAAGACTCTGGACAGAGTCTTGCTTGACAAAAAAAATTATGCTTTACAGAAAATAAACTGAAGTTAGGCACATGCAAGAAAGATCTGTGGAAAGTTAAGCAAGAAAATAAACTTGCTATTGTTTCCCCCTTCTGTCACTGAATTCAGGCATTGGCAGAGGCAAAGACATGTCAAATATCACAGGTCACCGTGGAAAAGACATTTCCACAATCCTAGAGGAAGAAAGGAAGGAAAACAAGCGGCCACAAAGGGCTGCTGCAGCACGACGCAAGAAACGACGGCGACTAAATGACTTGGATAGTGACAGTAACATGGATGAAGAGGAGAGTGAGGATGAATTCAAGATCAGTGATGGGTAGGTCTGCAGTTTAACTTCCACCACAAATTACTGACCTCTACAGGCTTCAGTGACTCTGCAGTGCCCCTGAAATGATTGTCAGGAGCATGTTCCCAGTGCTGGAATGGCCCTACACAGTGCAGGTAAAAGTCACAGAATGATAGAATGGTTTGGGTTGAAAGGGACCTTAAAGATCACCCAGTTCCAAACCCCCTGTCCTGGCATCGTCCTGGCCTAGGGGAACATCACTGTACTGGAAAAACTGCACTCTGGATCCATGTGCTGACATCATCCAATCTGTGTTTTAAGCATAACACATTCTGGAAATGTTACTGGGACGTTTGAGGCCTCACTACAGGCTTCTGTTAGTGAAGGAGCCAGGTGGGCTCAGTTCTTTGGTTGATGTGACTGTCCAGCAGAAATCCTTAATAAAAATGTAGCTAAAACGAGGCTGGTTGTTTCCTTTTAAAAATAAGTGTTGAAAATACCTATATTGTGGGAATTTTTTTTTGCCTGATTGTCATTTAGAAATTGCAAAATTTTCATTATTTAGAGCATACAGAACTTGACAGGCAGATTCTGAAATTAGTTCTTGATTGCTGCTCTGTAGGAGGTAGAGTTTGAAAACAGCTGAAGAAGTGGCTTATACTGTAGAAAACAAATCATGTCATGAGAAGCTTTAAACTCTAAATGAATATTGCTCTGGCTGACTGAAACTCACTTTCCACAGAATTTCTCATTGTTCAGTCTGGGCGATTACTGATGTTAAAAAAATTGATAATTTTAGATTAACTTTATGCCTCAATGAAGCAACATAATAAAGCAAGCATGAGGCTGTAGGCTCTTTACCAGCAACATTTAAAGCTTTACACCAGTCATTGAGTCAATTTATTAAGTGTGTGGAAAATCTATACAAGACAGATGCAAATTTTGATCTTTGTTTTTCACCTGTGGCTGCGCTGAGGATATTTCAGTAGCACCCTGAATAATTGAGCTACATGTGCTGGAAATTTCCAGTCAATGAGTGTAGCTTGTGGAAATGTCATAGAATTAATAGTGCATTGATCTGTTAAAGTGTGCTCATACATTTTCAACTCCATCCTCTGCTTAGGGCCTTCTGGATCTTACAGTAGAATATAGATTTGGCTGGCAGCCAAATGGAAGTGGCTGTGTACCTTCAGTGCTCAATGGTTTTTTAAAAAGCCTTGGCTCCCTGGAAATTATGGGAATGTTACAATTTTACAAGGTTGTGAGGTGCATGTTTTGCATTAGAGCCATAGTTTTGTGTTAAGGCATGATATTCTAATTCTCAGAAATTGTGTGGGACAGTTCTGGGTTTGTGAAGGAAAGGTCAGCTTTGCTAGAACATGGTTGGTGGTTTTTTTCCCTCCAGTTACTGCTGTGCAGCATTACATTGCAGTGAACCATATGAACGCTTCAGAATCTGTCCTGTGTTAATGCCACCTGCAGTGTTGGTTTGACAGAGGGTTTATATCCACCTGCTGTTCTAGTCTGCTCTGTAATGTCGTGTGCTGTAGAGCCATATCCCAAATACACAGCTGAAACCTTGTGTCAGCGATGGCAGCTTGCTCTCTCTGGGTCTTTGCTCCTCAATATAAAATTTGTGCCTTTTTTTTGTTTTGTGTAAAATGACACTTATCACTTGCTTGTAAAATACAAGTACTATTTCAATCCTTTGGTTGTGATACCTATCTCTGTTATCTGGGGTTTTTCTTTGAACAGATCTCAGGATGAGTTTGTTATATCAGAGGAAAATCTGGATGAAAGTGAAGATGACCCACCATCAAATGAGGACAGTGACTCCGAGTTCTGTGCCCGCATATCCAGGCGACACCTCTCTAGGCCCATGAGGCAAAGCAGGAGGTTACGAAGGAAAACAGTCAAGAAAAAATACTCTGAAGATGATGAAGACGAAGATTCTGAGGACAATTCAAGCAGAGAGTCTGGTGAGTATAAGCAATCTTAGATATTTTAAATACTCTGTTCTGGAGAGAAGATTGGCTGTCTGAGTTCCTGTCATGACTGACACTAACTTTTTTTCTTGCTTTGCTCAAGTCAGATGTCATCTTTGCTGTAAAGCAGTTTGCTACTTGTTCTGCTGTCGGTATTTTTCAGGAAACTGGTAGTGAGCACTACATTCTTGGCGTTTCTTGGTAATTATGTATTTAAATAAGTGCTTGTACTATGATTTTAGAGGCCACCTTTGTGGATAGTTGCAGCTACCTCTGCACTTCTCCTGTTTGGCACATGATTGCAGGAGAGAGGATGGAGACAGAAGTGTGCTTCTTTATAGCTACTAGATGACCTTCTGAACACATCTATGAAAACATTATGAAAGAAACACTTTATGTCGCTTTTATGGAAGAAAACTTCAGTTGTATGGCATTCTGTGTTTTCTGGGAGGCTTGAAAGCAAAGAATAACACCTTGAATCTCTCTCTCCTAGAATTATCCTTAAAAGCTTTAGTTAATGAAGGGTCTTGCCTCACAGGAGAACCTAATAATTCACTTTATTCTACTTGTCCTTCAGCTGTTTCATTTTTTGTTGGCATGATTTGAAGTGTGAGAATAGTACCTGCAATACTTAAACCTTTTCATGATCAGCCTCTTTCTCTGAAGACTGTCCTCCTTGTTTCTGCTTCATTTGAGACACAGACTAAATAGTGCCAAGTACATGAGCACTCATTTTTTTCTCACTCTTATTATGAATTTAAGGTTCTAACTATACTGGAGTGTTAACTTATTGCAGTGTGTGTTATCTTTCCAGTCTCTTGTCTGTCTGTCTAGAATATAGATGATGACCATGTTGGAGTAAGTTGCTTTGTAGTACTGATTTCCAAAAGGAGGGTTCATGCATGGACAGATGAAGGCAGCTATATTAGGGGTTAGAGTGATTGTTGTCTCCCTGTCCTCAATGCATCATTGCGCTGATTATAAGCTTTTATCAGTGAAGATACTGGCAGAAGTCTAAAGAGGTTGCTTATCTGTTCTGTAATGCACAGGAGCAAGTGTTCATTTCCTGGTGGACACACATCTGTGATAAAATCAACTGATTCCAGTATCATTCCATATATATCTAAAAGTATAATCTTAACTGTGTGTTTCTATTTCTCTCTTACCTTTATTATTGTCCATCAGGTTTCTGCTTTTAAGCCTGTTCTGAGCTAAGGAAATCAGATGCCCTGCAAGTGGCTTTGTTTTCAGTCTCCAGAGATGGAATTTCTGTCTGAAGCTGGTTGTTCTTGTTGACTTGCTCTGTTTCTTTGTCCAGTATTTTAGGAAGTAAAGAGGATGCCACTTTGATCTGTTACTCATGTCAATCACTAACTTAGGAACAGTGTGTGACTTTTATAGAAATGTATCTTGGGATAATTGTTCTGGCATAGCTCAGTGAAAAGCAGCTGAAGTTGATTTGAGGCTATTTTCAACTGATGTAAATAAATATAATTTTTGAAGACACTAGCTGCAGTAGACTGGTGCAGGAAGAAACTGTGATTGATGGTAAGTTTCTTCTGTATGGTTTCTGTTTTAAGCAAGCCCAGGATTGAGTGAAACTGATTTTTGTTGTTAACTTACGTAAGTCATGTCTTGGAGTTTCATCTTGTCAGTTGTTTTTCATCTACCTGTTCTTTAAGTCTTCTAGTAGAGTACAATTTGTTTAAATTTTAAAAGCAGAACAGACTCTCCTGAGGCACAGGTAATGTGCGCCATCAACTCCAATTCAGCAAGGTTGTTTCCACTGTCAGGAGTTGTAGAGACGTCTTTGACACCAGTAGAGATGAGGCAACAAAAACACTGTAAGGAAAACTGTCTGAATTAGGAAACCTGTCTAAATTTTTTATGTGAGGCAATTTTGCTTTGATGGAATAATGCACATCACTGTTTTGTTCTGTACAGAGAGTGGTGATTACACGGACTACAGTGATGATGATTACCTGGAAACCAGGAGGAGAAGATCAAGACGGAATCAGAAGAGACAAGTTAATTATAAGGAAGATTCAGAAAGTGATGGCTCACAGAAAAGTGTCCGATATGGGAAGGAGTTGAGAAGAGTTCATAAACGCAGGCTCTCCACTTCAGATAGTGAAGGTAAAATAAACAGTTCAGCATCTCCAGGAGCTGGTGCATGTCAGCATTAGCACAAGGGGAAAGCTATATAATTCTGAGATTTCAGAGAATTGTCTTTCTAGGGTTCCTTGATCTTTCTCAGAGACTCTTCCCTTCTGAAACAGTACTTTATGATGCACTGAGTCACCTCATAAATTCATTATTGCCCCTAATCCTGGCTTCCAGGTCTGAATGTACTGTGCCTGGCACAGAGTGTTGGGATTCCAAAATTGGCACTAATGCAACTGTTTCACCACTTTTCTGTTAAGAGGTCACAAAGCTGCATCTCACGAGCCTCTAAAGATTCTCTTATGTAAGAGGAAGGGCATTGCCTCTGGTGCCCTGACTGTGTTTGTGCTGGTGGTTCAGACTCATTCCATCTCCTGTTTAAGGAGCTGTGCAAAGTGCAGAGGAAGCCTCTCTCAGTAATGTCAGTTACACTGTGAGTGATTGGTGTGCTTTGTGATGTATAATTAATTAGCTTTTACAAAACCAACCACTGACTTTGGCTGTTTTGCATTGTGGGTGCCCAGCTTATGAGACCTTAGGTCCGTCTTTCTGAATGCTGAGCAGTGCAGGTTGCAATGGATACCAGGCTTCCTCAGAAAATGAGCCGTCCTTGGCAGCCCAAGTGCCTTAGTTTTGGAAGGGCTGTCCTGAGATTGCAGAGTGGTAGAGTATAGTATCCTCTAGGTGAAGAGAAACAAGTATGTGATGCAAGTGTGTAGTATCTCAAAAACATGATCTTCAATACAGTCTGTTCTCAGGAATCTGCTCTCTGGTGGCTTTTTTTTCCCCAGCACTTGTGGCTTTAAACATTCCCTGATTGACGTTGTCTTTTCTTCATGAAATCCCATTTGCTTGGGTATTTTTGGTACTGGCTTTCCATGCATTAAAATGAGCACCATTTAGCACCTTTCCAGCACTCTCTCACAGTTCCCACAGCATATCATAAAACACGTAAGAGCGTTACTGGAATTGTAATTACTTTGAAAATAGAGGAACACTGACAGTCTCTATCCACTTGAACCTACATTAAATAATACCCTTTAAAGTGAAAATTCACATGATATCTAATGGAAATCTCAAAGATACAGCAAATTGTTTGCCATTTGATTTTTCAGTTTCCATCGAAGATCAGTGTAAAGGCTGTCAGTGTGTGGGCAATATTCCAGTTTCCCAGAAAACCACGCTTCCCATTGAAGAGCTGCAAACTTTAGATGACAGGCAGCATTTCTTTACTTTAGAAATTGTATATAATTTGGGGGTGGCAGGGGTATAGTACAGCTTTGTGTGTGTAGATATATGAGTTTTATGATAGAGCAGCCATTATTTGGGTTCTCAGTTTCTGTCAGGGTGCAAATAAAGTGCACATTGTGAGATGAGGAATGCAGTTTTGCGTTATTCCCAGCATGGAGTTACCAGTTTTAGGGGAGAACACACCTTCTTCCAAAGCCTCTGGTACTTCTCAGATTGGAAACAGAATATCCATATGTTGTTGATACTTGCTATGTTAGAAGTTTATTTACAAAGTAAAAAGAATGCAAGTGTTTTGGCTTGGTTGGGGAACCTGGGGAAGGAGACAGAAATGTGTGTGCTGAAAGACAGAGCTGTCTTGTTAATGAGCTCGAAAGATGAAAAATAAAGTGTAAATGTTGCACTGAGATTTGCTAATGGCTCTAAGTCTGCTGCTTCTTCCAGAGAGCTACACATCTAAGAACTCAGAAGATGATGAATCCACAAAGGAGTCAAAGCGATTGATTCGAAAACGTAGGCGAAGTACAGACGACTACTCTGAGGAAGAAGGAGAGGAGGAGGAGGAAGAAGGGAAGCCTGTCCGCAAACGCCTGAATCGAATTGAGACCGACGAGGAAGATACCTGCGAAAACGCGAACGACGACGCAGAAACCCCCGCTCCTGCAGAGAAGCTGCCAGCAGCACAAGCCCCCCAAGACAACCCCAAGAAGCACTGCTACCGGATAGAGAGCGACGACGAAGATGACTTTGACAATGTAGGGAAAGTAGAGAGCCCTTTGGACTACAGCCTGGTGGATTTGCCTTCCACCAACGGACAGAGCCCAGGGAAAACCATTGAGAACTTGATTGGCAAGCCAAGCGAGAAGACCCAGGCCCCCAAGGACAGCACAGCCAGCGCCAGCCTGGCGCCCAACGGGACAGGGAGTGGGCAGGAAGCGGTAGGGCCGGAGGAAGATGAAGATGAACTTTTGAGAGTGACTGACCTTGTTGATTACGTCTGTAACAGTGAACAGTTATAAGACTTCCATTTTTGTGCTAATTTATTCCACGGTAGCTCATACCAGCGGGCCAGTTATTAAAAGCTGTTTTATTTTTCCTAGAAAATTCTCCACTACAGTATCACTTTCTAGAAGCAAGAATTTCACCAGTCCTGCAGTCTTTCTGTGAAGTGACCAGTTTTGAACTTTGAAGATTAATTGCTGTAAATTCCCTCTCTTACCCCCTCTTCTCCTTCCAAGTCCATGGTCCTGGGTAATTTCACTCACAAAAACCTTATAACAACAAGAGATTTGTATATTTTTGACTTTATATTTCCTGAGTGCATACAAATTTGTGGAAATGGGTGGCCTAAGAAAGCATTCCAAATCAGTCAGGGCCCAAACCGGAACTGGGGTGGGTTTGGCTCAAGGGGTGGGGGGGATGGGAGGGGGGTGGTGCAGAAGCACTTGTGCTTTAGCTTTTTCATATGAGATATATATTATATTTAAATGTTCACAACTTAGATTACAACTTAACAGACAGTTAAAAGCAAAATTAATGTCTGTACTGTCGCATTTTGTGAGTTGTAGGTTAACATACCATAGCTCATTTTAGTAATCACTTTCATGGAAGCAGTTTGATTTTAATACTGGAGGCAAACAGAATTATTAGAGGCCAAGAAGGTACCATAAACAAGAACTCTGCTATCCATTATGACTTGCGGACTTTCCTAATAAACATCCTTTAAAGTGTTTGTACAGTGAAGTGTACTGTAATGAAGTTTTTGACAGTCGAAACACTCTAGCCATGAATTTCTAAAGCGATCTCATGCACAGCTCATCAGATGGCCTTCAATCCACAGTGTCTAGTGGGAGGATGTATTGATGTCAAGTTAGTCTGTAAGCTGGATGTCAAGTAAGTCTGTAAGCACTGCAAACTTTTACAGACAAAAGAACACTGCAGTCGCTGCCCGGCCACGTGAGTTTCACCGCCAGTTGGAGTATTCTGAACAAAACGTGTTTGTACAAACGGCATTGACCACAGAATGACAGTGCATCAGAGGATGGAGGGATTTTCAAATAAATCATGACTGGTCCATTCATGCCCTTAATATCTACTTCAAATTGAAGTAAACAAATGGAACAGTTTTCCTTTTGGAGGTTTCCTGTTTGAGGTTTGTGTGTGTTTTTGTTTTGGTTTTACTTATCTGCCTGGATGTATTAGCAGGTTTTGAATGTAGTTGTTGGCCTTTGGCCATTAGAATTTTCTTAAAATACGTTTTAATAACTGTCATGTGACCAACTGATTTCAAGAAGGCAGAGTTTGAGAGAAACGCTTGACTCCAAGACATCAAGTTTTGAGCAGGCATGAAGTGGTATGTGCTTTTATTCAAGGGGAAAAAAAGACAATGGAAGAATAAAAACCCCACCAAATGAACATGGGACACATCAAGAGCATTCAGTATTCTCTTGACTCTGATTAAGAAGCAGGCTGTAGTATTTGTACATGTTATAGGACACAGACAGCTCAAACAGATCTGCCAAACACTGAAATCCAAAAAGGTCGCATCTATTAATCCTTTTGCTCTGAGATTTGGATTTTTGACTGGTGTTTATGTCCATTGCCGGCAATGGATGCACCAAAACTGCTGCTGCCACTGTGGAGTGAGTTCTCCTTTCCTGCCCCACCTGATTCCCTTCCATTATATTGTATTTACTAGCCAGTCATTAAGCACTTCTGTTTTCTTGTAATAAAACCAGCATTAGGCCTTTATTAAATACCTCTCTAGAAAACCTAGATCCAAAATTTACCTACCTTCTGGCCTTTAAAGTCTTGGTTTTGTTTCCCCACCTCTTTCTCTACAAGGTCTGTCAGAACCACTCCATGACTCTTGGGTTCTAGCAGTGCATATATCATGCTATAAAACTAGGATCAGAAAGATGCAAAAAGATGGAACTTCCTCATTATCTGCTGTGCTAAGCGAGCTTGTGATTAAAAACAAAGAGAAATCACTACATGAGAATTTAATGTCATCAAAGATTAAATGTTTTCCTACCTTACTGATGTTAACAGTTAACAGTTAAATGATTAAAATGGGGTAGTGATGAGCCACAGAAGCTTAGAATGGGTTCTTAAAAGCATATGTAGCGTTTTAAGCTACTCCAGTGCTTTCTTTGCTTAGGTGATACATAAATGTAGTGCTTCTAAATTCTAATACACTTGTGTTCTAGAACAAGTAAGAACATAAGGCTTCCTCCACTTGTCTATGGCAGTAGCTGCTGAGCATTTTTAATACTTGCAGTGCAAACTGATTTATATGCAGCAACACTGTGCAATTGATGGTTCCTCATTTGTTTTGGCAGTGCCATATTTTTCTTTGCTGCCTGATGGAGCCTTTTAGTATCTGAGCAAATGTTCTTGCTTGTAGAGTCAACTTCAATTGCTAAATACTTAGTGGGCAGGTAATTGTGCATGTAAGAAGATACAAAAGAGTTAGAATTCTGAATATACCAATCAGGAAAAAAATTTGAGTACTGAGTTAGAGTGATGTAAAAGCAGGAAAGACGAGGAAGCAAAATAGGGGCATTGAAGCTTGCATCAGAAGTGTCATGTTTTAAAAATGGCCAGTTGTTACCAAATTTTACTTTCTATAGGTCACTTCTCAAAAGCAACTTTTCTGTCTTCTAAGAAGTCACCCTTGGTACCAGAGACGGCTTCATCCCACAGGATCTAGAGTTCCTCCTTAGATCAGTGGGAATGGTGTGCAAGGAAAAACTGCAAAAAGTGCTCTGGAAAGTATTACCATTTTAAAACTTGGTATTTTTTCTCATTTTTAAGGCTTCCTGCTTGGTGGAAAATGTATAGTCTCCTATTTGGGAAGATGACATTTTCTGACGAGAGGCCAGCTATCACACAGGGTTCATGCTGTTACAGTACGTATATGTGATTCCAGAGTGAAAATGTCTTCCTGGTGTCCTTACAGTCTTGTGCCCTTCTGTGCTCAGTGTGAGATCAGAAGTTAGTTGTCTTTGAATAGTGATCTTCAGGTGTAGCTTTGGGCTTTAAGCTCAAACTGCATGGGAAACAGGCCAGGGATTAATGTTTTTAATGAGAACAAGCAGCTACTGGCTGAACATGCAGAGCATTTATTTAGTAAACTCTTGTTTGCTCCATACAGATTGTCACTAAAAGCTTTGGCTTTTTTTACCTGCAAGCTCTTCTGTGTATAACTGACTGGGAGGAGAGCTGATTTCTATGTGTAGTCTAAGTAGCACTGCTGGGAAGAAGAACATATAAATCAAGTGGTGTGGATTTTTTGTGCCGCCAAGATAAATGCTGGCTGTTTGCTTCCCTCTGTGAGGCTTCTGTGACTCAGCAACACAAAGCACACAAGCAGGGCCACTCTGCAGTAATGAATGGGGTGTGTTAATCTAAGCAGAAGGGGGATAGAATTAACAACTGGGTTGGTTTCACCACAGTTGCTCTCTTCTGGTTGTTGAGTCTGAAAAACCTGAGCATATTCTTGATATAAAATAGAAAATGACGTCACATTTAACAACCCTTACTTAGCAAGGCCAGTGCTGAACAATCAACTCTTTGATACTTTCATTTTGTACATGTTGAATTACATTATAAAATCACTGCATCTTCCTGATTATTTTTTGAATGAAAAGATTGCTCTGGTCTAGCAGCACTTAAGAGAAACAAGAGATGCTTTTTTCTAAGAAGCTCATTTTTGAAGTGTTACCTTCAAGATTTTCTTGTATTAAGTGTCTCGGTTACTCTCCATATTATAGGAGATAATGACTTAGTTGGACTTGTTTTCTGTTCACTTCTGGTTTTTGATTGCTGTGTCTGAACTTTTGGTGAGAGACCTTACATTAAGAAGCTCAAGGGGCAAAAAAAGTATGTTCACAAAAGAAAGATTGTATGGTAGTGGTACACTTGTTCTGATTTCTCTTCACATCTATTATTTGAACTAGACTGGTATCCAGATGCTGCAACTGTTTAATAATTTTAATCCTTCATTGTCGGGGGTCCATTTTATACCTCCATTTTCAGGTCCTTATAACATGGTTTTCAGTTTTCTTCAGTAGGAAGCTCTAGTCTAAGCTTCCAATATGATTTCAAATCACATAATTTTACAAACTTCTTTTATGAAAAGTAAACAAGGAATTTTAACAGCACCTGCTTTTTAAAATTCACTTTGTATGCAGTGATTTAAATAAATCATGGCACTAATGCTCGCCCCCAGAACTGGTCTGACAAAGAGATTTGTATCACCTAATTCAAAAAGGCTTTATATAGGCCTTGAAAATTGGGTTTGATACATGTGCAGTGACTACTATTCACAGACTTGTAATATGGTTCTGATGTGCATTGTGCACCCTAGGTATGTATTTGCATTTGATGTATGCTTCTGATTTGGTAGGTAAATAAAATCCTTAAAAATATATAAATTTATGTAGAAGATCAAGTATTTTCAAACAAAACAGTAACTTTGGAAAAAAAATTGTGTTGAATATAGTGTGGGAATCTCTAGAAATAAGGGAGCAGAATTTTGCACTTAAGTGTTTAAACACTTAAGTGTTTAAAACTTCATGGAAGCATTGAGGATATTGTCTGAAGTAAGGATTTGCAGGATCAAGACCACATTTCCTGGTTGTTTCTTCTTCTTCCCCTTCCCTAACAGTTAGTGTAGGGACTATATCTCACTCAAAATGTTGGAAGGCAGAAAGTAAAAAAATCCAGCAGAAATTATCCATTTGGGGCTTTTTTTTCTAGTATATCCTGATGTAAGAAAAATTGTATGAGTAATTTTTGATGCTTTACCCAGTCTGAGACCTAACGGAGAGCTCTGGCTTCAGAAAGATTTATCAGTTGGAAATTATTTCTGGACACCCAGCAGCTGGGGTATTGAGGATTACTAATCACTTTGGAAAGTCACATCACTTACCAAGCTCACCTTTTAGATTAGGTGTAACTAATTGAGCTAGTTGCAAACAACAAAAAAGTGGGAATAATTGTCCCAACACTTCAGAGTAAATTAACTTACTTTGTATATTGCAAAATATGTATATTGCTTAGTATAACACGTAAAAAAAAATGTGTAGAGCTTCTGGGGGAAAGAATAAAACACTCTAAAGTAGATAAGTGTTTATAGTTGAATCTGTGGTGTAAAGCCTCCTGATTCAACTGCAATTTAAAGCAAGTCTTACAACTTGGGTTTTTGACTATCATCTTGTAAATGCTGGCACCCCACACCTGAGCCGAGGAGCAGGCGAGGGGACGGCATTGTGCTTAGAGGGGCCCGTGTGCCTGCCAGTAGATCTGCTGTTGCTCCATACAGCCCCAAAGGTTGCTGAGGAGAGCTGAGCGCCGGCGCGGCTCCGTTTGTTCGGCTGGTTTACTTCGTGCACTTTGCAGCACTTTGTGTATAGTCAGTCTCACTGGTTCCCCAGGTGCAGACCGAGTCACTTGCTCCTGCTGTTTGGATGCTTGTTCCAATAACAAGGAGATGGGGAATGGATGGAGGGAAGTGGAATGGAATAGTGTGTATGCAAACCCATGCCATTTGCGAGACAGATCTTGGACAGGCCTAGAAACTGCTTGTGACTTGCCCTTTAAAGGCTGGATTTCCAAACGAAGGTCTCCGTTTAGGAGAATCATCCCAATACCCTCCTTTTTTCATTCTGATTTTCAAAGTAACTGGAAAATGTACTCAATGTCTCCTTCCTTGAGAGAATAATGTTCCTCCATCAGTGCAATGTGGATGTGGAAAAAAATAGGATCAGTCCATAGAATATTATGAAAATGTTTGTCTCTAGGGATGACAGTCAGAGTCCGCACAGTTTGCTTTCTTGTTTGTTCCTCTTACTGTGTCCCACACGGCTGAACTTGGATCAGTTTGTCAGAACTTAAGTGATTCTACAGGGATAAAGTCCTTCTGCAAAAACATATTATAGACCTTGTTACCAGTGCATCATTTGTTAGTTAGAACAGATAAAAGTCCTTAATAGATACTAATCTGCTACTCAAGGTAGTCATAGAAAAGGAAGTCAAATCATAAAGCTGTAAGCCTTGTTTAGTTTTCCATTTTGTACTCATTATATGGACTCTAAAATCTTGTACAGTACCTTATTCCTATCCTATATTCATTCAAAGGATGCTCCTCCCCCTAACTGGCATTAAACCGCCGCGTTGCCAATGCAGTTGCTGGTTCCTGCCCGTGTCTCAGCCCTCCTGCTGCAGCCAGGGGATGATGCATGTGACCAATCCAAACGCATCATGCCACCGTTCCTGGGTGCAGGGCAGTTCTCACACCGGCACAGATCCTGTCCACGAGACAAACATCGGGGATTCTCAGTGTCCCAGGTGGATGCTTACTTTCCAGTATTCTTTTGAGAACTGGATCAAATCTGCCACATAGGTCTCTTAAAATTTAAGATACGCTTACATGAAATACAATTTTGTCTTGCTGCCGTGTGCCGTTTGTATGTTTGCAAAGACACCGTGAGTTCCTTAAAAATGGTCTCCACAGCTGGCCTCATCTTTTGTTTTCTTTCTCTAAAGAATTAACACAAAGTAAAGTTCCACAAGCTGAGCTCTTCCTGTAGAGTTTAATCCTTGCATTTTTTTTGAGTCCTGAACCTTGGTTTTTTCAGTCTCTCTTCAATCATGACTTGTTACAATATCAAAGGGAAAGGACCGAGGGGACACACACTGTGTGTGTGGGGAAGGGGGGGAGATACCTTGAAAAAACTGGAAGTGTTATTCTTGTTGCACATAAATTGGGTGGTGCTTTCACTGTCTTTTCCCTCCCACTGGTAATATCACGTGCATGTAAAACATGCTGCGTTAAAACTTTTTTAAATGGAAGTCATGGTGGCATAGTGCTCAAAGGGTTAACTGCAGTTTATTAACAGCTAATGTTTTTAGATTTGCAGTACACAACTGTTTAAATACTGTATTCCTTGTAAATGAAGTAAGAAAAAATGTTAAGGCTGGTGCCAATATTTTTGTTAATGAATTGTTCAGCGTTGTCTCTCACTACAGTCTGGTCAGAACTCTTTGTGTATAAGCTGGGCCTGAAGCCATTTTATAGCTTGTAGGCCCAATTGTGTAACTTTTCTTTCATAATGGTTTTGTTATAATATCTACTGTCATTTCTTTCATATAAATATGACATGTAAATTGTCATAATAAAAAAAAATTGAAATAACTTGATGTACAAAGTATAATGTGTATTGCAGATACAAGTGCTTTTTTTAATGGGCATTACACGTGCACATAGCTTTTTTAGTTTTAGAACAAGCACTGAGTAACGGCTGCTGTGTATTGTTCCAGCCCACGATGGTGCCACTGCCTGCCACAGGAAGGAGCAACTCCTGGTTTATGTTGGTTTTGTTATGGCAGCTCAACTGAGAGTCTTTCTTTCTTTGAGCAGCTCTGACTGATGGTGGGGAAGACCTGATGGATTTGTTTTTGCAGTCAGGATTTTCTGTGTGTGTTTTCCATCTTCTATATAATTTTTATATCTCATCTCATAGTGATGTTGCAGTCATTTGATGAAAACCAGTGTGCCTGCAGCTGGCACTGTACCCAGCTAGGCTGTTCCAGCAGACAGCCACGAGGTGTCCATGTGCTCCTCCTGACAGAGGAGCCAGGTTCATTTATTTAGGCTGAGATGTGTAAAACCTGGAAAAAATGGCGAAAAAAATGGACGTCTGCAGAGACACACTGAAGAAGCAGATGTTCTGACACGTGGTAATGGCAATGGACATGGATGATATTTCGAGACTTTAACAGGAGGAAGTCAGGGAGAAAGAAACAAATCGAAGAAGAGAGTTGCTTCTCTGTGTGAATTGCTGAAGCTTGTCAATCTTTATTTTGAATGTGTCTGTGGTTGCACTCAAGCTGCTGCGTGTTCCTGTAGTGATGAGAAATTGCTGTGAAATCCATCCTCTTGCTCCAAATCCACTGCCAAAACGTTACACCTCCATTTTTAACAGATTCTGGGTATCTAAGAACTGGCCACTTTATGGAAGGCAGCGCTGTGGAGAGCAACAAGCTCCCCTGGATGGAGTCCTGCCTTCTGTCCTAAGGTGACTCTTAACCCTGTGAAGGGGCAGCTCTCCATTGCCTCTGAACACAGCCCTGGTTGACTAAATCACTGCTGGACATCCAGTGTTCAGATGTCATTGTGGGGCTGGATCCTAACTAACTTTTTAGAGCTCTTACAGCTGAAGAAAAGAGTTTTCAGACAGTGCCATTCTGTTCCATTCAAACTTAGAGGAAATGTCTGCCTTCCCCCTCTAAGCTTCTGTTACGTGCAGCACTCAGTACTCTGGTGTGAAGTGCCTGGATTGTGTAAACAAGGAAGATGTGGATTTTCCCTCCTCATTTAATGCCTCATCCTCAAAACCAACTTCCTGCCTGGGCTTAAACCATCCATTTTCCCATTTTCTTTTGGAAGAGTGGTATGCCACAGAAGAAAGACTCGCATTTGCATGCAGGAAGAGAAATGAACTCTGTACTGCTCCACTGCAGAGGCTTCAACCTGCAGTAATTCTGTTCAAACCCCAACCATTCAGAAATCTTAATTTATAATGACCTAAAGTTGTGTGATTTGGAGTGAACTACAAAGGTGGTGAGAACTCCCTGTGGCTGATATGACAGCCACATTAGGTAAGAGGGGGTGGACATGAACAGGAGCGTTGCTTTATAACCACTAAGTGTAGTGAATGGTGTTTCCATGTATTTGGATCTCTTCCCACCAGCTGCCACAGTCTGATCTGTGTTCATGGATGAACTGTAAACTTTTGTTTCCAGTTGACCACTTGTCTTGGTGTGGCAAACTTGAAGATGGTTGAGAAATTCCCTTTTCTTCATCTCCTGTTGCCTCTCTGGGTTTTTTTCAAAAAAACTATTCCAGCAGTGTTTAAATATCACTTCATGGTGGATTTTGCTTTCATTTCGGTCTAGGTGCTTATTTGTATGAGTAACAATTACTTGCATCATCAGAATCCAAAATGGGTAGGCATGGTTGAGCAGCTTTGCAAAGCATTGTCAATTGCTCAGCCTAAGAGAACCCTTTTATGTTCTGCTCTTTGCTGTCCAAAACCGTAGCTAAGAAAATCCAGAGAAGGGAAAGATGGAGACCTAATCTTGTTAATAACTGGTTCATGTTTGTGAGAACTTGTGTTTTCACACAGGTAGGTAAATGACTCCTAAAAAGGAAATTTAAACTGATAAAAGGGAAGAGTAATGTCGATGACAAGCTAACAACTTGCATGGGCTCTTGCTATGTTGCTATGGCAGAAGCATTTGCCATCCTGTAAAGTCAGGGAGAAGGGATGTTTGCAGTGGTGCTGTCTCACTGATGGCGTTATCAGTAGCAAGCCCTGACAGAGATGTACTTCACTGATGCGTCAGTAATCCCTGTTTCTCACTGCAGTAGCAAGAGAAATGGTGTAAATCTGGGGGAAGAAGCAGGGCCAGTGGTCGTGAGGGGGTGGCAGCCTTCCCGTCCCTGCAATGTGCTGTCCTGAGACACCCCCCACTCACCAGGTACTGCAACAGTGTCGGGCTCCTGACCCCAACTTCATCACTGCTGAGGGAAATCAACTGGATTCCCTTTAAGCAGTTGAGGTACTTGTGATTTTCTTTTTCTTCTCTGTGCATATTTGAGACACTGGGTGCTGGTCACCTACCAAATATTCCCTTTCCAGCATCCAATAATGGTAATTGAAAAGCCGCTGTGTTTGTCTTTCCCTCTGTCACCTGTCCAAGAGAGACTTACAGACCAAAATAGATATGGCAGAGATCGAGAAGCATTTGGACAATGTTCTCAAGCATATGGTGTGATTTTTGTGGTGTCCTGTGCAGGGCTGGGAGATGGACTCGATGATCACTGTGGGTCCCTTCTAATTCAGGACATTCAATGGTTCTATGACTGCTCTTGGTACTGTCAATTATAGAATCTGAACGTTTTGGGTTGGGAGGGACATTAAAGACCTGTTCCAACCATCTTGTTCCAAACCCCCTGCCATGGGCAGGGACACCTTCCACTAGACCAGGAAGCTCAGAGCCCCATCCAACCTGGCCTTGAACACTTCCAGGGATGGGGCATCCATACTCGTCTTGGCAGCCTCTGCCAGTGCCTCACCACCCTCACATGGAAGAATTCCTTCCCAATATCTAATCTCACCCTGCTCTCTGTCACTTTGACGCCTTTCCTCCTTGTCCTATCCCTTCACGTCCTCGTCCAAACTCCCTCTCCAGCTCTCTTGTATTCCCTTGAGGTACTGGAAAGGGCTGTAAGGTCTCCCCGGAGCCTTCTCTTCGGAGAACAGCTCTCAGCCTGTCCCCCAGCAGAGGTGCTCCAGCCGTCAGTGATCACCTCAGCGCTCCCCTTTGCTCCTCTTTTCCAGACACAGACAACTTCGCTCGGTCCCCGCGGGCGGCTCTCGCGGCACCCCGAGCGCGCCGCTCCGGGCCGGGAGCGCGGCGGTGACATCGCGTCCCGCGGCGGATGTGCATCACAGAGCGGCGCGTTCCGCTTCCGGCGGCCGCGATGGTGGAGCAGGGAGGCGGCGGCGGCGCCATGAGCTTCCTCAAGCGCTTCCCGCCGCCGGCCGACGGCGTCCGGCACCAGCAGCCGGACACGGAGGCGCTGCTGGCGGGGCGCAGCCTGGGCGCCGGCACCCTCTACATCGCCGAGAGGTGCGGGGGACACGCGGGGCTGGCACCCCTCGGGGGCTGCCCGGGACGGCCCTGAGGGGCCCGGGATGGGGGGTTCGGATGAAGGGCCCGTGATGTGGGGGAGGCCCTCAGGGGCTGTGAGGCTCTGCGGGGCGTCCCGCTGCTTCTGCTCGTTTTAAAGCAGGCAAGAGGGAGCAGCGCGGCCAGGCACCCGGCTGGCTGGGGCACTCGGGACCAGGCTGGATGGGACTTGGAGCAACCTGGTCTAGGGGGAGGTGTCCCTGCCCACAGCAGCGGCCTGGAACGAGATAGCTGTAAGGTTCCTTCCCAGCCGAACCATTCTGTAAAACCCAGCGTGGTGGAGAAATGCGCGCTTGCAGCCCAGAAAGCCACTTGCATCCTGGGCCACAGCAAAAGCAGCGTGGCCAGTTGGGCGTGGGAGGGGATTTTGCCCCTCTGCTTTTTTGAGACCCCAGCTGGAGTGCTGCATCCAGCTCTGGGGTCCCCAACATAAGAAGGACCTGGAACTCTTGGAGCAAGTCCAGCAGACACCGCAAAGTTGATAAGGGTACCGGAGCACCTCTGCTATGAAGACAGGGTGAGAAAGTTGGGGTTGTTCGGTCTGGAACGTTGTGTGGAGACCTCATGGCAACCTCCCAGTATCAGAAGGGGCGTGCAGGGAAGCCAGAGAGGGGCCCTGTGGCAGGAACTGTAGTGATAGGATAAGGGGGGATGGCTTCAAACTGAAAAAGAGCATTAGATTAGATATTAGGAAGAAATTCTTTACTGTAAGTGGGGTGAGACACTGGCACCAGATGCCCAGAGAAGCTATGAATGCCCCATCCCTGGAAGTGTTCAAGGCCAGGTTGGATGGGGCTCTGAGCAACCTGGTCTAGTGGAAGGCGTCCCTGCCCAAGGTAGGGGATTGGAACTAGATGGTCTTTAAGGTCTTTTCCAGCCCAAACCATTTTATCATTAAAATCATGTCACCTCTCATCTTTTGACTAGAGTAGACGGGGCTGTACTGATTTCTGCCTAGTAAGAACATATGGTCTCCATGTGACTAATGCAACATGAAAGATGTCACAGAAGTTATCTGAGCTCTTTATGGTCTCCTTTCAATCCTTCCTGCATTGTATAGCTCAGGGAGACAGCTTGATGAAAAAAACAATGTAATTTTCTTTAACCATGGAAAAGTACTCATAATATATTATGCAGTTGAAGAGCACTCAGACTAGGAAACTTTTATGAAATGGCCAGTATTGTCGGAGGAGCTTTTGCCCCACATGAGCTTGTTAGTGATGTGTTGGAGAGGAATCTCTCTGGAATTTTGTTTACTGTTTGATTTAGTTTGGTTACAGCTACCAGGAGTTCTGTTCCTGGCTTATCTGCTGTGAGAATGTGTAATGTTGAGTCTCCTTGTAAGTTGCTTTCAGTAGACTTTTGTGTGAGGCACCTACAGGGCTGTCAGCTTCCTCTCCACACGTTTCAGGTGCATCACAGAGCTTTCACCAGGGTCACTTGCTGGGAATGGGCAGAAAACACCAGTGTTTGCCGGAATGCCGTGGGAGAACAGGGCATCCAGGAGCACAGTGTGGCTTTTGATTCGTGTACTGGCTCTCCACTAGCAGCTGTAAACATTGAGGATTGGCCAGTTGAGGCTAGGAAATAAATTCCTTGCTCCCACTGCACTAGCTCTTGCTCTCAGCCAGATTTTCCAAGGCAAGGAGTTGTCTGTGACCTTTCCATTGGTTTTGTCCCACCACAAAAGCTTATGAATGCTGAGTTTTACATGTGGTGGAGGTCTTGCTTTCTGGCCCTCAGTGTTTCTGTTTACTCTGTGACATCACTGATCACAGGCACCCAAATCTAGTTCGATTTTGATTTCTCAGTAGCTTGAAAGATGTTGATTGTTCTGATCCGAAGGAGGCAGTGGCCTGGTGGTGACAACCTATGCTGTCTCTTGCTGTGCTTAGGGATGAGAGTGAAAATGGGGGAAAGCAGAGACTATAGCACATAAGTTGTGAGTGGAGGAAGCTGAGCTTCTTGTCTCTGCTGATCACAGAACTGGCTGTTTTTCTACATACAGGCTATATCCACATCAGATCTATAATCCTCTAGGAATTATGATACTGACGTGCCTTTCAGTGTTCTCTTTGTCTTGAAAAACAACATTTAATAGTTTGAGTTATAAATCACACTCTGGAACCTCTGTAGTTATCTTTGGAATGATAGATCTCTACTGGGAGGAGAAAATGAAGAGGTGGGGGGGGAAATTCAGCGTTTAGTGCAAATGTGATAAAGTTGTGATGTGTTTAGGGTTCTTAGCTTCACATTGTCTAAACAACGGTGTCTTTTATCTCAGCCATCAGTTAATGCTCTTGCAAGGATCTGTTCAGGCAGGTCCAGGACCACATGCCTGGAGAGTGGGCTAAGTGCCTTGTCTACAGTTGCCCTTCTGGGGTTGGTTTTCTGCAGGCTCATACCACAGTCAGGTACTGTGGATTCCTCTGTTAGTTTCTAACTCGTCTCTTCTTTTTTTTTCCTCCCTCGTTAGCCGCCTGTCTTGGCTGGAAAACTCTGGAGTTGGCTTCTCCTTGGATTATCCCACCATTAGTTTACATGCCGTCTCCAGGGACCTGAGCGCCTACCCAAGGGAGCACTTGTACGTCATGGTGAATGCCAAGTTCGAAGGTATGCCTGGAGTGTTGTCTGCTGCTCCCACGCAGCGCTGAGCTTCTTTACTCAGAAGGAGTAAATGTTGATTTTGAGTAATTTAAGTAACTCCTTGTGTTTTCTTTTTTATTTCCCTGAAGGGTGGTTATTTCAGAAGCACAGCTTTGCATTTGTTTAGAGTCACTTCTTTACAGTTCTGCTCTCAGCTTGTGGCTGTGTACACTGAAGCTGCTGAGAATCAGTTCTCTGCCCTCTTACACTGTTTTAAACAATTTAGTTCCTTTGCCAGTCTCCCTGTGATTCCATCTTGAGTATGGTTTTTTTGTTATTGAATTTATGTTAATGTTGCTGCCCTCTCCAGGCTTGATGAATTCCTGCTGTTTTGCAGCCTGGAAACTTTTCATTCATTTTCTCCCACGGCTTGGTTATAAACAAACAAGAAAAGGCAATAGGTCATGTTACCAGGCTTTAATCGATCTTTGGAGATTGCCCACAAAACCTACCTTTTTGACCATTCTTGCTTTGATAAAGAGAAAGCAAGCTTTCTGTTTCATTGTTTGTATGAAGACTGTATTTTTGTGTATATATATATATATTTATATTTTTCTTCTGGCAGACCTGTTAATATTTTAAGTGTGTCAAAAACAGCCATGTCAATTGAAGATTAGCAAGTGTTAGGTCTTGAGCAGATCTCCTTTCCCCCTTCCTGCCTACTGGTCATCATAGCTAAAGGCTAAAATCCGGCATTTAGGGGTTTTTTGAATGTATCCAGAAAGTAATGACAAGACTCTGAGGAGGTGGAGACACCTGTAAGCTATTAATGTTCTTCATTATTTCCGTCTCTTATGTTACTGATGTCCTCTGACAGTCTGTCGTTACAAAAAATAAGAGGACATTTGCATACACCTCTTGGTTCTTCCTCATTTTCCTTTAACTGTGGTTATTTTGAAGTAAACAGAGCCTCGTCTGAAGAAAGACACTTGTTTCTAGCTTTTAATTCACTTTGAATTAAAAGTTTGAAAATACAGATATCCTGTGAAGGCCTTTATCTAGAAATCCCTAATAGACTGATTTTTGGTGGGTATTTTTTGTGTGTATATTTTTTAGTATATTAACTCTGCCTACAGTAAATCTTCCACAGCAAGTAGGTTTTACTTTTCAAAGTGTAGCCCTGCCCTGCAATTTTAACTGCTGAATAGTGTTAAAGTTTTCCCCTTAGTTGGCTGTAGGAGTCTTCATTCTCAGTTGTGCAGGGTACATTTTGTTCTTCCTCTGAAAGTTTTGCGTGTGCTCTCTGTGCATTTGTGCCTTGTCCTCACCCCTTTTTTAGGAAAAGGCACTCAGAGGTTGACTGCATTGAAAACAAAGAGCTGGACTCAGCAGTAACAAGCTGTGCCTGCGGGTGTCGGTTGGAAAAGGACTGGGTAGCTTCCTTGCACACTTCATTTTTGAGGCAGCTGGCTGGCAGCTTCTTGGCATCTTCGTATTCTTGGTGGTGCCAGTTTTGTATGTGATAAAAACCACTCTCAGTGCAACAGCCTCTTCTCCTGTAGAAGATTATTGTGCACTTTTGAGGCTGTCAATGCAGTGTCCCCAGCCCTGAAGTGATGAACTGCAGCCATTTTTGTGGGGTTTTTATTCTCAGAAAGTAAAACGCCGCAGTGATGCTTGTTTATTCATGTACATGGCCTGCAGAAGTCAGGAAGCACGGCAGTTGTCACTGGCTCTGGGTGCACTTTTTACTTCTGACATCTTGCTGGCTGACTAGGAATGTTGGAAATGGAGCAGAGATCCTCTCTGCATGTCAGAGTCCCCTGTGAGGGGCCACGCTGGAAGCTAGCTGGTTTCGTGACAGTAATGTTAAGGACCCATAAAAAAAATCCATGTGATTTACAAAATGGTAACAATCGTGAATTGGGGGGTTTGAGCACAGTTCTTTTTAATAAGAATCAGACAGTTTTCTTGAAATACATTAATACATTGTGTGGCCAGTACAGAAATCTTAAGTCCTAAAGTTATAAACAGAGAAGTTTTCCTGTGTGGTGCAAGTGTTTTTTAGGTGCTATGAGAGGGCCTTATATATCCATGTAGGCCTTGGAGTCTCGTGGGGCTTTTTGGGAGAGCAGAGTGGAGGTTTTGTGCCTCTCTCAGGGTGTTTCTGATTTGATTATGTATGTGTTCCTGAAAGAATAAACAAATGGCCTTTTTTTTTTTTTTCTGGGACAAAATAAGCATGTTTCTTCTAAATCTTTCAATTTCCTAAAGAGGAGACAAAAGAGGCTCCCATGACTGAAGGGGAGGAGGATGACAGCGATGATGACGTTGAACCGATTGCGGAATTCCGATTCGTACCTAGCGACAAATCAGCCTGTAAGTGAGGAGGGGAATTGTGTTTTACTTTCAAGTCCTGGCTATATGTGGAAGACACTGGTGTGTAGGGATGTAAATACCAGAATCTTTCAGTGTCTTACTCTAGTGATTTGATTCCTGTGTGCTGAAATGAACAGTTTTATCTGGCTTGAAGATGGACTGTTTTAAGCATCTGCTTCTCAAGTAAAATTCCAATGCTTTAAAATAGAAACTGTTGAGTATAAATACACAACATGGATAATCTCACTTATGCACTTTTGAAGAGAGCATGTATGGGAAATGACTTTTTGGTTACAAGTTCAGTGATATTTGAGTCAGTGACAATTTCATTAGAAACATGCTGTCGTATCCTGTCCAGTGTGGAGCTTACAGTTGGATTCAAATTTTAGGAATCTGATGGATGAGATGCTGCAAGGATTCCTGCAGTGGGTAACCACAGAGAGAATTGTCCAGAGATAAACCTTTATCATCAATGAAATAATGCTGTTAAGAGGCTAAAGCACCAGGCTGGATCTCTGAAACCTGATTTGTTTCTTACATGGCTTCTGGCTTGTTGGATGATGTTTTCAAATACAAATTCAGTTGTGGTTCTGCTAAAAGAGTATTCTGAATCCCTTTGATCACTTGGAGCAGGGTTTCTTGCCTGTTGCTTTGGGTTGTTGGTGGAGGTTTGTGTTCTCTTGTGTTCCTGCAGTGGAAGCCATGTTCTCAGCGATGTGTGAGTGCCAGGCCCTGCACCCAGACCCGGACGATGAGGACTCAGACAACGATTACGAAGGGGACGAGTACGATGTTGAGGCCCGCGGTTGGTAACAATTGCTTCTTTTGAAATACCTGCCAGCACTTGGATATCTGGTATCTGTCATAATTGTTTACTACTCGTGTTGCCTAAACATCCCATTTGTCACAGGCACTGTATAGAAATTCACAAAACTGCACAAAACCAGTAGTTTGGCTGTCACAAATCGCAGGAATTCAGCAAAAGCATTGTTCTGGCTCTCCAAAGCCCACAGACGCAGAGAACAGCCTTTCCTGTTCCCAGTGGCTGTGCTAGCCCAGGTTCAGTGCCCATGCTGCTGTGTGGTCAGTTCACATCACTGTGTGTGTATTCTGTACCTGATGTAAGCAGCTTTTTAACCTCGGTCAGTTAATCTGAGCATAACTTGCCCAGCTGCTTCCCCTGTTCCTCAACCTCTGCATGTTTCTGCCTCCTAAACTTAGGTCTGATAAACATAAACTTGTTTTTGCAGAGCTAGAACAAGGTGACATCCCAAGCTTTTACACATACGAAGAGGGATTGTCACATTTAACGGCAGAGGGCCAGGCCACGCTGGAGAGGTTAGAAGGCATGTTAGCCCAGTCTGTCAGCACCCAGTACAACATGGCTGGAGTGAGAACAGAGGACTCCATAAGGGAGTTTGAAGGTAAGACATGCTTTTGTTTTACTGAAGAATATGTCTTCATAAGTGGCACAGCCAGTGGGATTGAGTGCACCCCGAGCAAGTTTGCAGATGACATCAAGCTGAGTGGTGCTGTTGATACTCCTGAAGGATGGGATGCCATCCAGAGGGTCCTGGACAAACATGAGGAGTGGGTCCATGGGAACCTCATGAGGTTCAACAAGGCTGAGTGCAAGGTGCTGCACCGGGGTTGGGGCAACCCCTGGTATCAACACAGGCTGGGAGATGAAGGGATTAAGAGCAGCCCTGCCAAAAAGGACTTGGGGATGCTGGTGGCTGAAAAGTTGGACATAACCTGGCAGTGTGCACTTGCAGCCCAGAACACCAGTCATGTCCTAGGCTGTCTCCACGGCAGCGTGGCTAGCAGGGCAAGGGAGGGGAATTTGCCCCTCTGCTCCACTCTGGTGAGCCCCCACCTGGAGAGCTGCATCCAGCTCTGGGGTCCTCAGCATAATAGGATATGGACCTACTGGAGTGAGTTCAGAGGAGGTCATGAGGATGATCAGGAGTCTGGAGCACCTCTGCTGTAGGAACAGGCTGAGAGAGTTGAGGTTGTTCAGCCTGGAAAAGAGAAGGCTCTGGGGAGACCTTACGGAGGCCTTTCAGTACTTAAAGATGGGGACAGACTTTTTTGTAAGGCCAGTTGCTGTAGGACAAGGGGGAATGGCTTCAAACCAAAGGAGTGGAGATTCAGACAATAAAAGGAGAGATTTTTTACCATGGGGGTGGTGAGCCACTTGCCCAGAGAAGCTGTGGATGCCCCATCCCTGACAAGGCCAGGCTGGATGGGGCTTTGAGCAACCTGGTTTAGTGGGAGGGGTCCCTGCCCATGGCTGCAAAGTCCCTTCCAACCCAAACTATTCTATGGTTCTGTGATATGAAAGTGGTGGTTCTCCCATCTGGCTGATCCCTAAACATCAGGACTGAGCAAGTGCCATGCTGTGGGTGATACCTTCTTCAAAAGGTGAGGGATCACTCACAGGCCTGTGGCCCTGTGGGCAGCATGTTGCCTGCTGTGGATTGAGGACTGCTCTGTTAAAGAGGGAGCACTTCAGTGTTAAGAACACTTGATTCTTCCTGGTATGATTTCCTGTAAGAGTAGTAAAGTGAAGTTGATTTAGGAAAAAAAAATTAAACTTGTCAGTGTACACTGGGATTAGGAAGCAGTTTCTACTCTAAATGAATTGTAGTTTTTATTTGGGTTTTGACTTGGGTTTTTTTTTTTCTAATACCCTAAATTATAAGTTAACGATTCTCTTTACAGAGTTCAGGGTGAATTCTGAATCATTCAAACGCACTGAAACAGATTTATTAAAAAGGATCTGTTTTTCAGAAGGATGCTGTCTCTTAATTCTATTGATTGTTCAAGTATGTGTATTTAAGGAGTAAAATTTATTTTTTGTTGGGGGAAAAACGCCTGATTTCTCAGACTCTGTCTTCTCTGTGTGCTGTTTTCACTGAGAGAAGAACAGGGAAATAGTTTAGTAGCATTGCTTCTTTTATATATAAATTACAGTGCTTTTTATATGCCCTCATGTTTTTGAAAGATGGAAAATGATGCAGCAGTTGTGGATTTCTACAGAATAATAACTTATTTGTTCTCATCCACAGGGAGGGGTTTTTAATCTTACTTGTTTTGTCAGTTGTTTAAAGGTTCTCTTTTTTCTGCAATTTTGAATAAATTTATGTAATGTAAAGACAACCATAGGTGACATGCTCACGTTTCAGCAGTGCCCTTTGTTTGAAAATTTAGTCAGGTTTCTGAATCCCAAAATTCCAGAAGGTAATATAAATTGAACAGCAAGTATGTCATGTGCCTCAGAGTCATCTTCATCAGTTTTGTTTACTTTCCTAATCTTGTTGCTACAGTACTGCTGCTTGATTTGCTGCAATTATAAATATCCCCAGGGCTGCTCAGTTTCAGAGTTACGTTATTTGTTGACATTGTAGCATAGGGCAATTGTTCTTTCTTTTCAATGATTGTTTCAGAATAGGATACAGTCTCCTTCCGCTAGAATAAAGTTATTCAAAGGAATCATGCCATTTGTTACACCAAAACTTCATTTAAAACATGAAATAGTTAAAATCCAGTGTTTAAATCTTTTAATAAGACCGGGTGAGATGAGGTTGTAGGAAGCGGTGACACCTTTAAGTGACTGACCGATAGAGCTGGAGCAAGCCCAGAAACTTGTGAGCTCATTGGTGTTTCCTTAGGCTGCTTTCAGAAGTTCAGTGAAGAGGTTTTGTGTCCTGGCCACCTATTGTCAGCAGAGGGCAGCCGGTCTCTTTCCTGTGAAAACATCATCCCTCATCTGCTTGTTTACGGAGCACTGGCTGTTTTTTTCAGATGGGATGGAGGTGGACATAGCACCAGTAGTTGCCGGGCAGTTTGAAGACGCCGAAGTCGATCACTGAGGAGGACAGGTGCAGCTGTAAGTTCTTCTGACTTCTCACATCAATGCTTTTCAGTCCTGCTGAGCCTTCCCTCTCTGTAATTTGTGTAATGTAAGTGATATTACAGGAAGTGTCTCATGATATTGGGGTGATGGTGATATAGAAGAAGGAAAAGGGAGCTGTAGTTATCACAAATGTAGAAAGATGTTTAATGATCTGGGCCCAAATGCCTATTGGCATTAACCATTACCCTGCAGAGGCAACCTGCATGGATGTGCCTGTCTGGAGGACAGGTCAGCCTTTTAATTGATTTGAGAATTGTCTGATCTCAAAGGCTCTTAGATGCTGATATATGAACGCTGGAGCCACCCCTGGGAAGTTACTGTCCTTAGCGTCTGTTGCTTTGCCCTTAGTGTGCGGGATTTCCCAGGCTGTTCATGGGGGCAGGACACTTCACAGCACTGCAAGTCCATCTCTTCCTTCACTGTAAGCAGAGCAGGAACAGTTTCTGGTAAAGTTACTGGGCTCTCTGGATGGCATTGCTGTCAGGAGTGCACAGCTGAGAGCCTTCCATGACCTGTGCTGCTTTTCTCCTCTTAGTAGCATTACAAGCTGTGCCAGTGTTTCCTTGCTGGTGCTGGGAGGGGAGAGGAAGAGCAGCTTTTTCTGGGACTGTCTGTAGAGATGCACAGGCACAGTGGGGTTGCTTAGCAGTGCTTACTTGCTTCAGCAGTGCTTACTAGTGCTCAGTCTGTACATGCTGCTCAAGTGGTGCTGTGTTGTCCCAGTCCTGCCTGTCTTGGAAGGGAGACTGACAGCTCTTGCCTTAAAGGGAGTGTCCAACTATCCCACTTGAAATGCTGGAGAGAGCAGCTATGGAGCAGACAGCCAAAAGCTCAGGGGAGGGAGGAGGAAAGGGACACAAAAAGGAGGTGACACACTGAAAGAAAAGTGGGAGAGTAGTTGGTTAGGAATTACCGTGTCACAAAGAAAGAGGCTGCAGTTCCCAGAGGAGGGCTGTCGTGGAGGGGTGCTGCACAGCCGTGTTCCTCCTCTGTTGCTTATTTTTCTTTGCTGCTTCAGTTCTGAAAGTCTCAGAGTATCCTTGCGTTCTCTTACTGACCTCCACTACTGCCACTGCTCCTGAATTGGTATTTATTGTCTGGTGTAAGAGCTTGAACTTCTGCAGTTGCATTTCTACCCTGGGAAGGACGTTGTAGAGCAGAGAAGAGCTCTTAAAAAAATAAATCTAGATACTGGTTGTCTTGCCATTGGGTGGTCCTCCAGTTTGTGGTAAAGCACACACTTAAAAATTTGAGAAAAGCCTTCAGCTGTAGATCAAGTGCCTCCTAGTGAGTGAATGGAAATTTAGGCTTTGGTAACTCCAGCTCCAAGATTACTTTGGTCCATGGTTTATTAAAAAAAAAATATCATACTGTTGAAAAATTCAAATTTGACTGCTTTATTTATTATCCTGGTTAAACTTGAGCTGGATTAAAGAGAGTTAGTAGCTGATAGCAGATCTGTAAGAAGCCTGAAAGTGCTGGTGGAAGTGTTGTAGACTGTTCTTCTAGCAAAGCACAAAATACACCCAGTAAGAAGTAGTTTTGGCCAGTGGAATTTTCCCTGCTACTTACTCTGTGCCTTCCGTGGTATGGCGTGTGGCTGTGGGAGATGAATGCTGTGAGAGGTGACCGGAGAGGATTTCCTCCTGTGCTTCTGCTTGTGCTGATCAGAGCCGAGGGGCTGATGGCTGTCAGAGCAGATCAAGTGACCTGCGCCTGCAGTGTCAGGTGCTGCAGTGACCTCACTCCAGGTATCACTTTGGGATGGCCCTTTTTAGAGTAACCACCAGCCTGAGTGTGTGGATGTAATTTAAGGAAGTTCAGGAATCTAGGATCTAAGGCAGCAATAAGGAACTGAAGGTAGAAAGTGACAGGGACTGCTCTTGGAGGTCTGTGCTAATCGCCCTGCTCTGAGGGTGGCTTGGCTCTACACTCAGTAAGTAGGGGTGGAGACGGGAGCATGCTATGATCTCATGGGTACTCCATGGAGCAGCTTGGCCCTTTTAACTTCCTGAACTGCAAAATGATCTACAGGAACATTTTGTTGGTGATCCCTTAGAGAGCAGTGTGCTGCCCTGCCTCCAAAACAATGCCCTTGTGTGATGCTCATGTTGCATGCCATCCAAATGAGATGTGACAGTCTCCTGCCGAAGCTCCTGCAAGACTTGCTGATAGTTGGTGCAGGACATTTCCACTGTTCCTGCAGTAAGTGGTGTTTTGTCTGTGCCATCACGTGGCTGCAGCAATTGTTCTGAAGCAACTGGTGTGTCTGTGTGTGGGTGCAGCGGGGTCTGCCAGAGCACCCTGGTGCCTGCTGTAAGCACATGCTGTCCTTAGCTGACCTGAGTTAGAGCTGCTGCCAAAGGCAAAGATGCTCAGCCCTTCTGAAAATTTGTGGGCTTAAAGTGCTGTCTTCTGACTGCAAACAACAGATAGCTACTACTGTGTGAAGGTTATCAACCTTTTATTTTAATGCCAATTATGTAAACTTGGGTGTCTTGTGTCTTTCAGATTCTTCTTGTGGCACTTCCAGAATAAGCTGTAAAACCGAAGGCATTGCAGTGACTATCGGGAGTTAACCTTTCTTTTAATGACCTAAGTGTAGACATCTAGGTCTGTAAATGCTTGTAGAGATGTTTAAAACAGGGTTTGACATTTGTGACCACTATGGGGTTATTTAAAACAAGAAAATAAACGAAAACAATAAAACCTCTTGCATCTAACACTTGAATGGGGCTAATCAGGAGTCATTTAATAGAATCAAAGAATGATTTGGGTTGGAACAGACCTTAAAGATCATCTGGTTCCAACCCCACCTGCCATGGGCAGAGATGCCATTCAGTAGATCAGGTTGCTCAGGACCCCATCCCAACCTGGCTGTGAACACTTCCAGGGATGGGGCAGCTACTGTCTCTCTGAGCGATCTCTCTGGCCTTTTAAAGAAGCCTTTGTAGAATTCTAGGACTTCAGAAATAAAACTGTAAGTAGAACAGAAGTTTAGATTGTCCTAGAATTTTCCATATTTTTTTACCTGTCATTGACTCTGTGGAGTAGAATGGAAATAGAAATGTTACGACTAAAAGGAAATAGGGTTGGCCAAGGATTAAAAGAAATGCTACATTAAAAGCCCCTCAAGTAACTGGCTTTATCATTTCAGTGCTATCCCTTTCATTTCTCTGAGAGCTGAGCTAGGGCAGTAGAGGAGATGGAATGAAGTCTGTAAGGTCCGGACAAAGAGAACTGTGCTGTGTCTTTGTATTAAATGTTAACATTGTTAAATAAACTAAGATTTTTGTATCTCACAACCAGCTCTGTGTTGCAGTTCTCCCTCCTTTACTTCAGCAAGTGGCTTGAGCCCTTGAATTTCAGAACTCTCTTCATTAAAAAAAAATCTTTAGTGAAGCCAAAGCCATTTTCATCATTTGCCTGGATGTGAGGATAAAGGGGTAGAGCATTTGCAGAGTGTGCCTTTGATAGAGTTAGTTGGACACATCCCAAACTTAGGAATCCAGCTTTAGATTGCCAAGATCTTGGTCCTGCTGGAGCTTTTCCTGTTCCATCTTTCTTCGGGGTGGTGATTTTGCCACTGGGAAATTTTTGCCAAAGCAAATTCAGGTTGTTCCTCTCTCCCCCTAGTATTGAAATGAAAGTCTGGACCAAACTTTTTCCATTTTCTTTTGCTTTGAAGTGGACCTGTGATTTTTTTTTTTGGGGG
>VZRR01004864.1:145363-174774 GCA_013398015.1 Oreocharis arfaki
GGGGGGGGGGCGGAGGTTGGGGAGAGGCATTGCTATGTTGGTGTATGAACAGTTTTCTTTACTGGCCCTACACTGCTCACACATTAGGATGTGATTTGGTTCCAAGGAACATGATAATTATAACCACTCATCATTGAATATTCATTAGGCATGCCAGTAAAATTAGAGATGTCTCAATAGTGCTGTGAACCGTTGACGTAGCTGAATAAATGAGGTATTCATCATGTTATGCAACAAGACATTCCACAAGAATGTCTTTACCAGCCCCTTTGTGTACATACAGACACATTCATGTGAGTGTGTGCGTGCTTTTGTTAGGGATTCAGAGTAACGACGGAGGATACGGAGTGATGCTTTGATTTTTGCACTGGTGTTTGGAGGATCTTGGCACGGTGAGAGTTTGGGATAGTTAAAACTCTTACCAGCACCATAATTGAGGCAAAAGGCTCATTGAATTCTAAGTCACCATTCACTGTTACAGCAGACTGGTGGGGTTTTCTTAGTGTGTGTAAATCTGAATTGGAATGTGGTGTTTCTGTTGTTTTCCACGTTAAACTGCAGCCTGTTACATACCCAGGCAGATGGGCAGAGTTAACTACAGGGCAGCTGGACTGTTCACAGCTCCTTTTGGCACTCTCACTACCTCCAGGAGAATTTGTGTTGTACTAATGTGGAGCTCCAGGAGCAGACATCCTGTGATGCTTCCAGTCAAATCAATGGAGCAAGATTTAGATGAGGTGGAAACAAACCTGGATGAACCCTGGAGGTAGTGTTGAGAAGTGTCCTGTGTGGATTGACAAGTTTAATTTTCAATATAACTTTGTATTTAGGCTGTGTGTAAGTGTTCTGGACTTTATAAGCATTCGTTACCTCAAATGTAAAATACTCCTTTTTGCCTGCACTACTAAAACCAGTTAAATTCTTCAGTTCCTAGCTCAGGTTTATTTTTCTTTATTTCTGCTACTATAGTTAGGATTTTTTCTTTTGTTTTGCAATAATTTAGTCAATTTAGGGCCTAATTCTTAGTGATTTTCATTTTAATTTTATATTCTAGTGTCTATAAATACAGTAACTTACTTGTTAGTCATGCAGATTGGTACCAGTTTCTTTTAAACTATATGTTGTGCCAAAATAAACAAGGCAGACATGAAGAAGTCAGATCTGATCTGACCTCTTCACTTTATGGACTTAGCTTTTGCAGGCCATCACAAATGATGTGGAAAGTAGGGCCTCTAACCTAACAAATCCTGGCTGCCCTGTAGGTTTGTATATCTGCTTTCTCTCTTGGTTTTTTTTTATGCTCTTTGAGGTTTATTTTTGAGACTTTTATCCTGTGGGCTTCATGGGCCTAGAGGAGACATCAAATCATGTAGATTTTGAAAGACTTGTTTCCATAAGAAATGAGGTGAAAAAGTGTGGGGAAAAAACTATTAGGTATGGATCGCTTTAAAAATAGGTAAAAGAGATAAAAAGCAGTAAAGCAAGAAAGAGATGGTAGAAACCCCCAAAAGGATCTTTTTTGGAAGCAGAACAAGGCATAAAATACATATTTTTTCAGAGGATCACATCTTTTCAGGCTCAGTGTGTTGGTGTGTGGTGGTTCCCATGGAGAGTTTTAACAAGCTTCCTTTGGTAGAACTACTCAAATTAAGGTCGAAGAGCTGCTGAATGATAACCCAGCAGTTCTAGTTCTCTTCAGTGTATTAGCAGGCTCATTTTTTGTTGTTATTATTAATAACTGAATACAGGGTCTTGTATGTAAAGCACATTCATACAGTTGATTTAATTTTGCAATATAATCTTATAGGTACCTTGGAAAAATAAAATGAGAAAAGATTTTATTGCAACAAGGAATAAATTACGTGGAAATATTTACTTCCCAAACTCTTGCAAAAAAGATAGCTGACAACAGTAGCCCTTTAAGACTTCTTCAGTTTACTGTGAAAAGCCCCCATCTGATTCCCCTTCTCTTAAAATATGGTTTGTAAGGTGACTTGGATGGTGAGGTGAGGGACACGATACTTAGATCTTTGTAGAATTTGTTAACCATCTCTCCTTTCAAACCAAGTAACTATAAAATGAAAAACTGAATTTACTCTTAAATTTGAGAAATCTCTTTTGGCATATTTAAAAATTAAGCTGCAGCCAGAAGAAGAAACCTCATGCTAGAAACAGAGCTTCAGAGGGTGGTACCCATCAGTGGTGTTTGCCTCAGCTGAGGCTGTAAAGGGCATGCTTCTGCCTGTTTGTGTAGGTAGCTTTCTTGAAAGTTTTCTCTCTGTTACTTATTCTCCAGCATTGCAGATTCATTTGTTTTTTAAAGAAGTTGATAAGAGCTACATAAAATCAAGGACAAATTGAGTACTGCATGATTCATCCCTATATACTGTGTCTATGTGAAGAGGCAGCAGTAATTGCTGATAAAAAGTAGAGGGTTTTGCCTAAAATGCCATTTGATGTGTGTGTGTACAGAATTTTATGGTACTTTATTCCTGCATTTTCCAACCAAGGTAAACATTCAGCAATCTCCAGTGGGACGGGATGGGGCAGAGCCTGCATGGAAGGAAGCAAGGGGTTACTTACCTGCACACAGGTATTATTAAAACAGTGTTGGTCATACAGACTTTTAATTTTGGTGTAGGGTGCCTCTAGAATAGAGCTGTGGAGACTCTTCTAGGGAGTAGAAGGAAAGTGTAGCCTTTCTTCCTCTGTAGGTATATGGCAAGTAGGAATATGATGATGTCACTATAAAAAATCTTCAGCTTCCTTTTTGCAGGTGACTTCAATGGAAAGAAATCCAATAAAATCAAACCTGGAAAGGATGGGGTATTTCTCTAAAATTAGTTTTGCATGCTAATAAAGGTCAGCAAATGGCACTTATGGCTAAAGTGACAAAGTTTGTGTTTTAACAGTCTTTCACATTCATATGGCTTAACTGAAAATAGTGGCAGATATTCCCAAAATCCCAATATACATTTACAAAATTATTATTTGAATACAAAGTGGTAAGTCAAATATTTAAAACATGAAATCTGAAAATACAACTGAAAGGTGGCACGGAAGTCTGTCAGCAGTTCTCTGAAAGCTTTTTGTCTGCAGATGTTGAAAATATTTTTTAATGTAGTGCTGCCAAATTTCAGGATTTGATGTCTCAAGGTATCCGAGGAAAGAGTTCATCCCATATAAAAGCCACAAGTATTGTACCTGAAATGAGAAATTACAGAAAGGACCTTTATTTAAATGCATTTGAGGAGGACACAGTACTGGTATGGAAAATTAACATTATATTCAAGTGTTTGAGTGTCTAACACAATATGGCAGGGACTGCATCAGTACTTTTTGCAAAGGAAGCTTCAACAGGCCATGCAAGTGGTCCCTGTGAGTTAATAATCTTGTTTTCCTTAGCATGGTTAATGCTTTGATCCGTGTAAGCCAAGCCAAAGGCAGAGAGTTTGACTAGATGAATCCAACATGGGCACCTTCCTGATCAGGGCTCCTTTCTTTGTAGCTGGATGTATAAATGACTGAACCAGCAGCTTAGTCTTCATCCCTCACCTGAGTTTGTTAGCTGTGTCTCTTTTGATAACCACATCATTTTTAGGCACTGCCATGTGGGTATAGGATAGTGGGTGGTTTTTTGAAGATCATTCTGATTTAGGGTTTATACTGAAGCTGAAAAAATGGTAAAGTTAGTGGACAATTCTCATGAAGAAACTTCTATCTCAAGTTGGAAGGGACCCGTAAATCCAAAGGGCATCCAAATACAGTTTATTTTGACCTTTCTTTTACAACAGGGAAAAAAAAATCAGTTTATTCTTTCAGAGATGAAGAGGACCTTGCTTGATGGTGTTGCCCACACATAAGCTTGTATTTATGAAACTTCTTAGATCACAAAAAAAGCTTATTGGAAGGGATTCTGTTTAGTCCAGTCTCCCATTCAGTGCAGGATTTTGCCTATGCTAGGTGGGTCAGTGAGACTTTCCCTGGCTGAGTCCCAAAAACCTCCACACTGGAGACTGTAGCACATCTCCAGGAAACTAATTTCAGTATTGCTGCACCCTTCCTCCTGAATGTTTTCCTGGAGTCTAAGCTGAACTTCCCATCCCCCAGTTTGTGGCCTTGCTGTTACTTGTTGCCAAAAAGAATGGTTAATCTCTGCTACCCTTGTAACTACTCTTGAAATAATGCTTGACTGTACTTAAAACACACTTTCATCTTATTTTTGCAGCCTAAACAAGTCCAGTTCCCTCAGCCTTCCTTCTCAAATCAGGTACTCCAGGCCCTTCATCATCTTTGTAGTCCTCCACTGCCTGGATCCTGTTTTTTGACACGTTGGCTCTTGAACTAGGGGACTCCAAACCACCCAAGTTCCAGATGCCACCTCACATGCATTGAGTAGGAGGAGGCAATAATCACAGAATGAATTTTTTTGGAAAAGCCCTGTGAGATCACGGAGTCCAGCCTGTGACTGAACACCACCGTGTCAATAGACCATGGAACTGAGTGCCACATCCAGTCTTTGCTTAAACACCTTCAGGAACAGTGACTCCACCACCTTCCTGGGCAGCTCTTTCCAGTATCTAATCATGCTTTCAGTGAAGAAATTCTTCGTAATGTCTGACCTAAACCTCCCCTGGCACAAGCTTACACCTATGTCTTCTCATCCCATCACTGGTTGCCTGGGAGAAGAGATGGACTCCCCACCTACCTCAGCTGCAACCTCCTTTTAAGTATTTGTGGAGAGTGATAAAGTCCTCCCTGAGCCTCTTTCTCTCCAGGTTAAACAGCACCAGCTCCCTCAGCCACTCCTCATAGGACTTATGCTCCAGACCCTTCACCAGCTCTGTTGCCCTTCTCTGGACCCACTCCAGCACTTCAATGTCCTTCCTGAATTAAGGGGCCCAGAACAGGACACAGGACTCAAGGTGTGGCCTCACCAGTGCGAAGTACAGGGAAAGCATCACTTCCTGGTCCTGCTGGCCACACTATTGCTGATACAGGCCAGGTGCCATTGACCTTCTTGGCCACCTGGGCACAGCTGGCTCATGTTCAGCTGCTGTCAACCAGCACCCCCAGGTCCCTTTCTGCTGGGCCACTGTCCAACCACTCTGACCCCAGCCTGTAGCCCTGCATGGGGTTGTTGTGGCCCAAGTGTAGGACCCAGCACTTGGCCTTGTTGAATCTCATGTTGCTGGTCTCAGCCCACCTCTCCAGCCTGTGGAGATCCGTCTGCAGATGTGCTGATCCTAAATTGCTGAATCATGTGCTTTGTCTTGCACAGAGACCAAACTGTTGTGAACAAACTTCAATTCAGGTCACTGTTAAACATACTGGGGAATATGAATTCCCAGTACTGACACCAGCATATTCTGCATAGTATTGGCCACCAGCCAGGTGTCAACCCATTGATTGTGACAGTTTGAGGTCAGTGGTTTAGCCAATCTTTATTGCATCTAACAGTCTTTTTGAGTGACCCCACTTTGAACTAAGAATGCTGTGGGAGGTGGTATCAAAAGCCTTACTGAAGTGAAGGTACACTACATCCCTGCTCCCCCCTCATTCCCACATGTATTCATTACAGAAGGCAACCAAGCTGGTCAAGCACGGATTAGCCTCACTAAATCTGTGCTGTCTATTCCTGTGATTATTTTTGTGTTGTTTACATGGTTGGAAATGGATTCCAAGACTAGATACTCCACCATCTTTGCACTGACTGAAGTGAGAGCAACTGGCTTATAGTTCCCTGGCTTCTCTCTCCTCCTTCTCAAAAGCAGGCATAATATTAGCACATTTCCCATTGGGAGGAACCTCCTCCAACTGCTGTAACTTCTCATAAATTAAGGACAATTCCAACATTGGCCAACTCTACCTTCATTTCTAGGTGAATCCCACTGAGTCAATGGATTCACAATCACGTATGTTGTTCCTATGCTGTTGCTCCCTATTTATTGCTTTCTTTCCAAAACCTTACTGATTTACACAGAGGTTTGGGAAGACAGTGTGGTACCTCAGCCTTTTCCACGCCACCCATCACTAGGTTGTCTCCCCCATCCTCCAGTGGACCTGCATTTTCTCTGGATTTTTTTTGTGATTAGGATATTTGTAACTCTGCATGTCCCTGCTTTTAGTTCCAGCTGAGCTCTAACCTTCCTGATTTTGTTTCCAAGTGCCTGTGCAAAGCTCTTATATTCCTCCTTTGCTGCCTGTCCCACTTTCAACTTCTTGCATGCATTCTTTGTTGTAGGGAGAGACTCTTTGTCTAGCCAGCAGGGAAAGGCTTTCTGTCCAAATTCCCAGTCTAACACTATGTGACAGATTCCTTCTGCATGTCTCAATCTATTACTGAGCTCTCATGAGCTTTTTTTTAAAAATCACCCTTGTAAGGTATACTTTTCTCATTTATAGCAGCTTCCCAGGGAATTACAACTGACTTAGCAATTCCCTAAATAAGCAGAATTTTGTTCTGAAGTCCAAAGTCTGGACAGCTCTGCTATTTACCTTCCCAGTCTTCCTCTGGATCTGGAACTCTTGTGAGGACTACAACCCAAGTGGTCACATTCACCACCCACTCTTCTCTGTAAGCAAGTCAAGTTCAGGATTAACCACTCACTGGCCCTTCAGTATTTGAATTAGACATAATTACTGACAGTTTCTAGGAACTTCGTGGATATCATTCACTCACTGCATAAGAGTTTTTGCTCTGTCAGATGATGTCTGTGGAGCTGAAAACCCCTATGAGGACCAGGGTCTGGGAACAGGAGTAGGTTTTTTCTCTAGTTGTTTGTTGAAAATCTCCTGCTTCCAAGTCCCTGAGATACTGAACACTTCACTGCATGTGGACTTGGAATTCTTGTTTCTTTTTTAAAGTGTTCTGAACTTGCTGGCAGCCCCTGAATAGCCTCTCCTCTGAGAGGGGTCAAAGTCTCACCTGTTGCCTTCTTCCTTGCTTACGTCTTCCCTTTACATCTACTGCTAAGTGACTTTTGTGGCACTTATTTTCTAAGGAATAGTATTAGTCTTTGTAGTAAAACTGATCTAAAGAAGGGGGCCTTGGTTCTGGTTTTATAGTGTTAGAAACCTAGCAGGAGGCTAGGCCAGGTTGGATGGGGCTTTGAGCATCTTGGTCTAGTGGAAGGTGTCCCTGCCCCTGGGCAGGGGGGTTAGAACTGGATGGTCTCCAACATCCCTCACTCTACAGTACAATTCTATGGTATGCTAAGCTGGCACCTGTCCAGGAAAGAGCATTTAATTTTATTTACCTCATGACTATCTCGTCACCAACTCTTCCATTCATAGCTGCCATCTCTCTGGTACTGAAAGAGCAGCATTAGCTCAGTCTCCATTATTACTGATGGCATAATCATTCAGGGACAACTAACATGAATTCCTTTGGCAGCAAAACAGAAACCATCTTTGTTCCACTGGTACTTACTGAGTCTATGTTCACAGTGTAGAACTTAGGCCTGCCTGTGCTAAATTACAAACACTTGCTGGCATCTGTTTATTGCAGGAATCAGGAGTTCATTGCTGCTGGAGAATCACCTTCACCAAAACCTCAGTGAAGCCATTTTGAAAAATGAATAAGTAACTACAACTTCAAGATTAAATTCCTGAAAGACCATAAACCACCAGTAGATTTGTTCATCCTAAAAGAAAACTTCCATTTCATCCTCGTCTTGTGAAAGTGATAATCAATCTTCCTCTTGTTCCAAGTGTCCTTTCTAAGAACATTGTTTACAATATGCTTACAGCCAGATCAGGATTCAGTTACATACTGAACACTCTCCATCTCCTTGTCCTCATGGACTTTTGCTATGGCCATAAATGAGAATATATTGCACTTTGCACTGGCAATTTTAAGTTTCATGATATGTTAGTCCATGGTTCTACTGTGTGGTAATTATTACAGCAAAACACAAACCCTTCTGAAAGATTTTCCCAACGTAAGAACAAAGTAATTTAACCATCTAAGATGCTGATGCTGGAAGAAGTAAGACATCATATTAGCATATCATTTTGACTCTGCCAGTTTCTAAGAAGCCTGAAACAGCATTTCTGCTGACACGTGGATTCTGAAAGTAATTTTTACAATTGAATTTAAAATATTCCTTCCCTCATCATCTACTTTCATGATTCTGCTTAGAGGTTCTTTTCACAAGAATTTATCATCATAACAGGTAATTTTCCTAGATGCCTCATCATTTGGTCCAATCGTGGAAGAAAAAATTCTATTCCTATTAGCTTCTTATTTTCAAAAAGTGTCAGAAAAAATTCACTTTGTGTTAAGATTGTAGATCTACACTCCTGTATTCATCAATTCAGTTTTCAAATACAGCAATCTCCTCTATACTTCTACCTCAGACACTACATTTGTTTAGAACTCTTGATTTATAAGGTCTCAAATGTATCCATGAAACATCCTTGTTTTGTAATGAGATATTTTTATCACCAATAGATTACCCGGTCCTTCAGGTGATCCATGGACCTGAGATTTGTCACTAAATATTGGCTACAGTAGTGACACTGTGCAAGAAGTGATGTGTCCTGAGTATTCACATCTTTACAACTGCTCAGTCTGGACTTCCTTTCCCTCAGAAATCAAGAGACAGCATTCAATGTATTCTGTATGTATATTCTAGATGTGAACTAACGACAAACCACTCTTTATGAATTTTCATAGAAATGTAACATTGCTCCCTTGACATTCTAGAATCACGTTCTAAGTTCCTCAAGTCATGGGTCCATTTCAGTTAACATCTGTTGATTTTCTTATGTCAAAAATCACCTGGAGGTTTTCTGCAAAGCTGTTCTGCAGGACACATCTTGGCATGTAAGTAGAACACAGGGTTTCAAAATGCCTCCTGTTTCTTTAAATCACTTGCCAAAAGTTTAAATCCCAAATACTTAGAATCTGGGAAATCTTTAAATGGTTATGAGGTTGAAATCAGTTAATGAAAGCTAAAGCTGAATTGTGAGAAATAGTATGTGGTCTGTCAGGACCCAAGTGATGCTGATCAGCTTTGCCTATGACATTTCATTAATTTCTCACTGAACAGTTATCAAGCTTACTCTATTGGTTCAGTCATCCTGTTTGGAGATGGAATTTAACAAGATTATATTAAAGTGAATTTTAGCTAGATTTAAACTTCTGTCTTCATTTTTGGCTGACTGAAAGTCAAGGCAAGTAGAACATGCACAGACCTGAACTCAAGAAAAGGAAGTGTTTGGTCATAACAGGAGCCCTTTCCAGTATTTCCTGTGTATGTTTTACATCTTGTTGTGCCTTCATCGCTGTTGTACCTTCTAATAGGATTAACAGTCATGAAAGAACTCAGGATTAGTAGACTGCTTCTTTATATACCCTAAGCAGAAAGCTCAAGATTTGTAGGGACCAACTGTAAACAAACAACAGCATAAAGTATCACATGGAGCATTTTCATCTGCACACAGCTAGAAGTCAAAATCAATAGCTTCCAAATTAAAACCCTAATTTAAGTTAGGAAAACCCTAGCTGCTAACTTCTTATTCTTAAACTAAGAGCAGACCGTGTCCAACAGTGACTAGGGGAAAAACACAGAATGGGACCAGCAAAGTTTAAGACACTATGGAGATAAAAAAGATTTGATATCATTAAAATGGTAATTGAGAAAGCATATTTAAGGCACCTGTCCCAATACCTGTGGGTAGGGGTTTTTTTAATTTATCATCCCCATGTGTTTGTAAACTGTCACAAAACAAGACAGACACAGCATGTTTCTCTTTCTGAAGTTAATCAGGCTCACACTTACTTTCAGGTAAGGACCACATGATCTTTAGAGGTCCTTCTCAATCCAAATCATTCTATAATTCACAAAACAGTGCTGCAGGCACTCCACATAGAGCATTAAAAATTTTAAAATACACAGCCTGCATTTGCAAATGAAACCATGATTCTGAATGACTTCAACACATACATTATAACTTACTATTTTCTGGATTTATTTAACGCAAAAATCAAGCACTCTCAAATGAAGAACACTTACTTTTTGATTTATGAACCATGTACTAAATAACACTTTCTCAAATACATAAAGTGTTAACAACTTACCTAAGGATGGTGCTATCCAATATACGAGTGAGTAACTCAAAAATTTGTCATAGAAACAATCTGCATGTAATGAAAAAGCCAGTGCTGGGTTAAATATTGCTCCTGTGAGATTTCCACCTGCAATAAGATGTAAACAGCATGAAATCAAACCATCTCTCTGAATATTTACTTTACATTCAAATGCACACACACCATACTACAAGAAATCTACACCCTGCAATAAAATGAATTAGCAGAAACAGTTTGAACAGATAAAACTCTTCTGAAGTTATTCACCTGGTGACATAGTAAACAGTTTAACTGTTTTCTCAAAGGCTTTAAAACATCTGAAGGGTAAGCTATAACTTCCTTTATCTCTTTCTAGCAAATATTCTTTAAAGAGATAGGTCTGGCTAATGTGGAATGTTTCTATTGATAAAGCTAGAAGCTACTTCTGTATCATGATTTTAGAGGAGACAGAAATTACATAAGTCATTACATTACAGCCTCGTGTCACATGAAATACATATGCAAGATAAAAGAAAAAATACCAAGTAGTGTTCTTGCTAAGCTGACCTCTATACTTTCTTATAAGAACACTATTATTATTATAGTAATGTACAGAACATTAAGATTTTCAGATGATGTAAGAGCTGTGGGAAAATTCTATATGTTGTTCAAAGAAAATAAAAGCAAGTGTCACTCCACTGTCTTGTAGAAGGAAGCCAAGCATCTTTCCTTGCCTCTGACTTCAGATGTAAATGGAGTTGCCTAAACATTTTCTAAATAATGAGATCCAAACACATTACACTGGGGACTAGACTGTAATTACACTGCAGATGAACCTGGAGCTAAGTATGTTTAATTCTGACATATGTTGTTCCTCTCATTGCAATTCCCCAGAAAAAGCATTACTCACAGCTAAATTATTTGTATTCCTGTACTGTTGGTTACTCACCGCCCCATACCTGTTTTATCTATTAACTTATTCCCATAAAATATTCTATAATTGCACCTATATAATTTCTTACAGCTTGCTCTTGACTTCTCCCCAAATAAGCTTGTATGAGCTTTGAACTCACCTTTTGTACAAATACCCTGCTGCTGCAATCCTCGTTTGCTATGACTCTGCAATCATTTACCCAGTTTTAGTAAGGTCTTTGTCATTCTCTTCTTCTGTATTTCTCTTTCTATATTCTCCTTATTACTTCTTTTACTGTTATTACAGTTCAAGAAGATTTTAATCTTTGTTTGCCTAACCAGTTTACTGCGGTTTTACACTTGTTCTCAAGAACAAGTTGGATTTACTGCGCAGTCTGTTTTTCTGCACACTGACATATTAGCAACGTCCACGGTTGCCAGGAAGCCCAGCTACAATAATTTACTTTGCTTTAATCTATTTATGACTCCACTGCTTCTGCTTCTATATCCACAAACATACAGTTGAAAGCAGAATTTCACTCTCAGGATGCAGTTTATGAACATTAAACATTGGACAGAGTTTTAACTGCTGTATCTCTTCAATATTCATTACTAATAACTACTGGAATACCAACCATAGGCCACGGGCACTACTATAATCTTACTTAAAATTATTTATTTAACACCTCAGTCTGTGTACCAGAAAAGACAAATTATTTTATGGCAGAAGAGGTGTAATCTCTTTGATGGGGTATGCATAAAAAGTTTGAAAGGGGAAGCAATGCCACACAATGCATGAGAAAGTCATTTTACCTTTTTGCCTCTACAAAAGGCAAAGCCAAAATTAGGAAGAAACTCAGAATTAAAAATATGTATGTCATTTGTACCTTAATATGTTAGGCTCAGAAAAATCTAAGCAATTTCATATGATTCTGACTTAAATGTAATGCTGCCTGTAAATAAAAAAGCCCTCAAAAGGTGTATTTTTTTAACCCCTAAATAAGTACTTTCCCAAAAGAATTATCTAAAAATATCCTTTACGATCTTGTATATGGTCTGCATCCTTAATATTTAAAGAAAATGTTCTTTTTATTTTCTTTATTTTGTAGAAAAAAGAGAGTGAAGCAGTATTGGAGCTTTTGTGTACAGTATGTACTACTATAAAAATGTGGTTTGTGTAGGACTAAATGTAAAAAAAATCCAAATATTTTTAAGTATGAAGAAGTGTAAGAAGCTTGTAATTTTGATAATACTGTATAATCTGACGTTACTTGTTAGCGTAAGGTACATGGCAGACCTAAGTGCCTTTTATCAGGACACACAATGCTGACCTACCAAGATGTGTTTTTTCCAACAGCTTCATTTAGTCAACCATAAAAATACAGTTGAATGTTTTTGAGCCTTGTCTGTGCATCAGTGCTTTTAGACAGGTTAAAGCCACGGGGATGTGGCTGTCCTTCAGAATTTTACCCACACCAAACTGGAATGAGAGGTAATCCTTCTTACAGTCCCTCTTTAGACAGCAGCCATTCACCTTAGAGGATATGAACTTTCAAACTCATAGCAGAGCATAATTCATGGAATGAAATACGATATGCCATGTATGAGGTGTTTTTTATGTAATTTCTAATTCACTTATAACTGTAACAAAGACAAGTCCTGAAGGCACAATTGATTTAGTTTTTTGAAATCAGAGTATAAAAAAGAAATCATTATCATTAATTTTGTTTTGTAGATTTAATGCACCTGAGTTCCTAGCTAGAACACTGTATTTACCAAATTAAAGTTTAAAAAAAATATTATTCAGACAATACTCTAAGCTACTCAACACTTTTGTACAAAAAAGTAAGAGTGTGTAAGAGTAAGTTTGCCTTAATTTGTGCTGGTTGCTTGACCCTTTGGTGCTGGGTGTGCAAGGAAGATCTTTTCCTCTTAGAGAAGCACTCAAATTTCTTATAAACAGTAAACAAAGAGGTGCAGATTTCCTGAGAATGATCCAGCCCAGCTAAATTATGCATCTGTCTGTCTTCACAGCCTGCAGATGAGAACTCGTCCTGCTGGAGGCCACTATTAGTGACACCTGATTTGTAAGTGACTCTCCCTACTGTGTTTAAGAAGCAGAGGTAGAACAGACATGGTTAGGGCTATGCCACGAGATCCACAGGATATACAGGATATGTGCAGCAGACATCATCCATGGCCACTTTACCAGGCCCCTTGTTATTGCCTCAGCAATGACAGGATCTGAATACACATATATTTTTATAATAGACTAGTAGATTCTGGTTTAAAAGAAATGCGAAGAAAAACGTCCAGGTAGCACAGGGTGCTGTGCACACGACACAAAAGAGGCCTGGGCACAGCGGGTCTGAGGTTTCCTAGAAGTACGTGCAGATCGATTGCACCGGATAGTCCCAACAAGCCCAAGTTTATGGCACAGAAGGGCGCTCGTACACTCAGCCTTCACGTGGCACACTTAGCCTCCTCCTGCTAGAAAAAGATAGGAACCTGGCCAATGACACTGGGAGTGAATTCTCTGTAAGAATTAGCTAAAAGAAAGGCAATGTGACACGTATTGTTTTATATGACTGTTTTCTAAGCAGGAGAAAAATGTTAGGAATTAGGAATCTGGATTTCTATGCTTGTAGAAGAGGGAGGAGGATATTTGGCTCACTTTCATTGAGCCACTCAGAAATATATTTAATGTCCTCAAATGCACTGACACCTTGCTTCTGCTTTTAGAAAGTAGTTCAAATTGCTAAGTTAATTCTCAAAATTCCCCATTGACTTTTATCTTTTAGGTTTTACCTAATTTCAACTAAAAATAATGAGTAAAGATTTTTACATTACTACATCTGAAAATGTGACTGTATACTGTTCTAGATGCTATTATGTTAAATAACATTAATAGCTAAACCTTTAGAACTAGGGATCAATGACACCCCGGATGTTTGCAGATCAGGGAAGTGATCTCCCTCTCTCAAAGGGATTTGGTAATTCCCTGCCTTTGAAGATGACTTTGTCTATGGTGGGGGCAGTAGCACAAGCAAGGAGCTCTGTAATCATCTCTTTCACCTCTCCAAGCTACACGATCTCCTTGCCAGTAGGAGAAGGACTCCCTCCAGGGCCGTCCTCAAGTGACCTAACAACTCTTGTCACTTCGGTGAGGACAAGAGGGAACATCAACAGTCAGAAGAAAGAAGTTCAGACTGACTTTCCTCGCCTCTCCCTTCCCATTGGTCCAGAGAAGATGGACAGGTGACAGCGTCCCAGCTCTGGGAAGCACGAGGTGACAATCAGGTAGAGGCGGGGATATGGACACACATAGCATTACAGACAAGGGAGGCTCTAATAAAACAGGCACCTATTTCTTTTCCTTTTTTTTTACATTTGGTCTCATGAGGTATTATTTCTGTATGCATTCCACAAATAACCAGTCCCGCTTCTGATTTAAGGAACTGCTGAAACTGCACTGATATGAATTATGCATTATTTAAATGCCCAGGTTCTATATTACCAGTCTGTACCCTGCTGTTGCACAATCAGCAGTTTTTCCTGATGCAGCCAGCGGTGCTCTCCCAATGTCACTTAGTAATCAGAGCACATAGTATGAAATCTCTCATGCTGTATAAATAGTTGGATTATGAAACAATCCTTCACTGAGATATTTTAACACTTAACCATATGCACTTGCAGATCTGACATAATTTTAAATGCGTAACTCATTTCATTCTTAACCCCGTACCTGCCTGGAATGCAACTAGGCAAACTTTATATAAACGCCAAATGAACTTTGCGTATGTAGGACGATACAAAAAGAAATCATCAAAGAAAGTGTAATCTAAGAAAAAGCATTTTGCATCTTAACACATCTAAGAAAACAGTAAGAACCCCTTCCATTACAACTTTATTGCAGGAACAGAAGAAAAAAAAGAAAAAAAGACTAACCTGCATACACGAGCATGGTGATGAGAAGAGCAATCAAATGGACTCTGTATTTGGGATTAACACTTTCGGCTCGCAGGACGGCCAGCTGGAAAACGACAGAAAAGAGCAGTTCTATGCAGAACGCCTGCACCTCTGTAGTCTGCATGGGGCTGCTGCAGCCCTGCGAGAGTGCTCCTAAATGTGGCTCTGCCATCTCCAGACTCCAGATGAAGTGCATGAACACTCTGGCGAGCACTGCAGCCACGAACTGAGCGGCGATCTTGAGTCCCCCCATCCTGAGCGATGTCCCGCCGCCCGCCACGGGCTGCAGGGTCGCGCAGGGATTGCAGGCGCTGCCGGCGAGGGTCAGGCCGTGCAGGACGGTGAAGCCGTAGGTGAGGGTGAGGGCGGTGTGCGGCTTCGGCTCCACGTTGCTGAGCAGGCTGAGCTCGTTCGTGCAGGCGCAAACCTGGAAGGTGCTGAACATCTCCACAAGGAAAGCGAAGAGGTGCGGGCGGGAGCGCAGCCGGCGCCGGGCCAGCCTCCGGCACAGCCCCACGGCCACCACGACGCCGGACATCAGCAGCAGGGAGCTCCCGACCCCACCGACAGCCATACCCGGAGCTTCACAGGCCCGAGGGCTCGTGGAAGGTCCAGCCCCACCACCTGCGGGGAGAAAGCAAGCAGGAGAGGGAGGGAAAATGCCTCCGCTTTCCCTTTGAGGTAGGAGCCAGCTTCTGTTCCCACCTGCGAGGCGCCTGACTCACCCTCCGCTTGGCGGAGCAAAGGGCAGGGGTGAGGGCAGGGGGATCCCGCTTCCTGCCAGGGCACGGCTTAGGACAAGGAAGCTCTCTCCCTGCGGTGGAAAAGCACGGGGAGGGGAGCGGGGAGAAGGGGGCTCTGCTGCCCCCTCAGTCCCTCCGCCGCGGGACGGACCGAGCTCCCCTGTCCCTTCAGCTTGCCGGAGGAGAGGGAGGGGACGGAGGGCCTCCGCTCCCGGCCGCGGGGGAACGGGAGGGGAGCCGATTTCCCGGCGGGATCGCCGTTGCGGTGTGTCCGTGGCTGCGGGAACGGTTCCAGCCCCAGCGCGGAGGCTCGCCCGGGCTGGCACCGCCACCGCCGCCGGGCACGGCCCCGGCCGACCGCGGAGATCAGATCCCTCGCCCCGCGGTTTGCAACAAGCTCGAGAGAGAGACACTGGTTATTCACTTGGAGTTGCGCAAGCCTGGGTGCTCGGTGGCGTTCAGCAAAAGGAGCACGCCAACTATCAGAACTCTTTTAACCATTTATACATTGTAGCGCACGCAGGAATCACAAAGTCACAGAATCAATTAGGTTGGAAAAGACCTCTAACGTGACATAAAAGTCCAGTTTATGACCAAACACCAGCATGGCAATAGACCGTGACACTGAGCACCACGTCCAATCTTTCCTTAAACATGTCCAGGAACAGTGACTCCTCGACCTCCCTGGATAGCTCATTCCAATGTCTAATAACCCCTTCTGTGAAGAAATTCTTCCTAATGCCCAACCTAAACCTCCCTTGAGACAGCTAAAGCCTATGCCCTCTCATCCTCTCACTTCTTACCTGGAAGAAGAGACGGACCCCCACCTGGCTACAGCCTCCTTTCAGGGAGCTGTAGAGAGACAAAGTCCCTCTGAACCTCCTCTTCTCCAGACTAAGCACCTCCAGCTCCTTCAGCCACTCCTCATAAGATTTGTTCATTGACTACAAGTTACATAGTTCTCTTACTAATTAGTACTCTATCTTCTGTTGGTTAATGATTCTCTCACTTCTCATGCTAATTCGTCCGCACACTCAGTGTTTCTCTTTTTTGAGTCGGTGGGTTTCTTGGGTCAGTGGTGCATGAGTTGGTGGTCAGGATCTCCCCCTGCCAGAATTACCTTTTACCCAGTTGGAGCTGATTCAGCACAGTTGCTGAGTTGTCTTTATTAGTTTCTTCTTTATCTTGTGAGTTCTGCCAAATGTCCTTGTGGCCTGTAAATTCTGTGTTGTGTCCACTATCAGTGGTACATCCTTCTTCCCAAGCTTTGTTAACCTCCCCCTAAGTCTGAGGTCATTGCAACACGTTGACAAGGCAATTCTATGAGGATTTGTTTTTGTAACACCTGGACATCACTTAGAGCTTCTTGGCTGCTCTGTTTCATGGATTAAACCTCCTTTCTTGTTGATTAGGCTTGAAATATACGAAGATCAAACATTAGAGAACATCCTTTCTTAAGAAAACTTTTACATTTTCCACATACTGTAACAAGAAGGGTTTCTTTCCTGTGTTTTTGGGAACCTGGTGGTGCAAAACGCAGGTGCGCAGATTGATTCAGCCTCCTCCTCCTCCCACTCACTTGCTGGGAGAAGGGTGTTTGACAGAGCGCCCGGAGGTAGCAGGTGGTGATTCTTGGGCTTCTCCAGTGGAGGCAATGCTAAAAATAGGCATTGGCCTCATTCTGCTGCATGTGGTAACGTTGGCATTCATAGTAGGGCCCAAACAGCATCGGGACTGTCCTGGAAAGATAGGCATGGGCTCCTTTGGGATAATTTTTTGGGCCTGGTAACTGAGAAGGGTGAGCCCAACGTGAGGTAATTGGGAAATGCTTCCTGTCCTGTTAGGCTGGGGCTGAGTTTTCCTTCAGTCTCCCCCTGCAGTGCTATTTTGCAGTGTTTGGAATGGGTTGTACCTCTTGCCAGAGTGTTTTTCTGTCGGGAAAAGAGAAAAAATGGCCAACCTCTGAGCTTGTGTCATGTGTCATTGGGTGTACTGATTTAGTTTTCACCCTAATAAAACACGAATAAATGTGTTTTGTGGTGCTTTTTCCTACTTTCAACCTCTCTGTCACTGACTGGCAACGTATCTTTAGGACTGTCCAAACCCTGATTTTATGAACTCTAAAACTGAAGTGCTGCAAGCAGCGGTAACCACTGTGCTGCAATTCAGTGCACCTGCAAGGAGGGGCAAATGCTGAATGTTTTTCCAGAATTCCGGTATCCAGTAGTTTTGCCACAAGGTGGCATCAATGTCAGTTATCATGATGCCTTGGGTTTTAACTTTTGTAATTGAAAATGCTGTACTGTCTAGAGTATAACTCTGAAGTTTCTTGTAGTCTGTTAGCTGCTGCTCTCTTAAGCCAGAGAGACATAACCCTCTCCAGGCCTGCCGTCCAAGGACACCCAGCCTGTCCTAAGCCCAAAATATAAACTAACATCTTGGAAAGGGGGCGTGAGCGGGGGAAAATTACATCATTGACTGAAGCTTTAATTGGAAAATTAAACTTGATATGCAAATGGACCAAACTTATAAAAGTGTGAAGAACTTGTGACCTGGGGTCCATCTTGGGGTCCATCTTGGCAGTAGCCTCGGGCTCTCCAGAGCGTACCTTTGAAGGCCCTTCAAACAAATACCTGGCTTTATTCCCTTACTCTTGTCTAGTCTCTTTTTTTTAGGTGATCTGATAAGGCATCAATCAGACCTCGCAGGAATGACTTTTTGCCCAATCAAGGTATGCACAGCGTTTTTCTTGCAAGGACACACTACACAGATATATCGGTTCCTAGCAGCAACAGCAAACTTTTAATTGAAGGTCAGCCTACCATAAAGTTCAAAGTTGAAACATACAGAATTGTTTCTCTGGAAGGGAGTGACATCACAACCTCTTGCTCGTTTCCAGAAATGTAGGACCATTGAGACACCTGGGCTTAAGAAGTCCAGAGATAGAAGAGTATTTGGCTTTGAGAAGTACGGTTGTTTTTAACAAGAGAGGGAAAAAACCAACAGTTGAACAGTGATGATATAAAGAGAGGAAAGGAGAAAATGACAGAGCAGTTGATATTTGGCTTTTACTGTTTGTACAAGATTAGATGTCAAAAAATGTGAGTGAGGCAAGGCAGGAGATGTGACTGTGTTGAGTCATTACCTAAGTCTCAAAGCACCTCCATGAAAACTATGCATTGAAGCAACTGTTTTCCCCAGCAATGATGTTCTGTAGCTGTAATGCGGAAGGAAAAAAACCCCGGTCTCTTTCAGAGCCTTGGACAGTTACTTGTGTGTATGAACAGCCATGAATTTGTCATTTTAAAACAGACTAATAAGGTAGATGTTTGATTTAGCAGCATGGTCTCGAGGTGGATTACTGGAGTGTGGATTGGAATTGATGGCATCTTCAAGGTATCTGTACAACCAGCTGTGAATATTTTACTTCCTGGTGTACAGTTGACCACCAGAGGGTAGTGTCATTCCAAACAATTGCGTTTGGTGTGCTCCTATAGGAGCTTTATTTTGTGTTTTGCCGCAGGGAGGTGAGAATAATAGGTCTTCTATGTACAAGTTCAAGCCCTTAATTTTATAATTTGTAAAAACGAGTGTTCAAGCCTGAAATGTCTCTTAAAACTCACTTTACAAGATATAGATTTTTGGTACTGAATTAGTTAGGCTCATCAGTTTCTTCTTCGTGGCATTGCTGGCTCTGTCTCATTCCAGGTTGTCCTTGCGTATGCTCTCTCCTCCCTGAACAAGATTCTCTCATGCTCCTGCCTGCTCTATACCAGGACATATATAATTTTCCTTTTGTGTGATTTGTCCCATTTCCTTTTCTCCTCATTTCAGAGTCCCTCCACATCCTTTTCTCCCATCTCCACTTCCATGCAAATCACTCTTTGTATTTTCCTTCCTATTTGTGTGTATTCCTACTTTCTCTTTCTTTCATCCAAGCCCTTGTATTTTCTGCTTTTTCTGCATGCAGTTAACTGTTCTTAGCTGTGTGTATGGTTTCAGCCTCTTTCCTTCCTAAAATTCCCTCATCTACTTCCTTTTTCTATGGCAGGCTGAGTCATTCAGAGGGTATCAACATGCCAAGAATTCTTGGATGGGTTTTGCAGGGGTGAAATTGGGCATTATCGTGCTGGAAAATGCTGGTGAACGCTTCCATCCACACTAATGTTAATGAATAATTGCAGAGGAGCTGAATCTGTGGTTCAGGTAACAATATACTGGGGAATCTGTGTGCCCTGTTTTCTCTGTTGTGGTTCAGTTGGTTTCCCCCCAAATTAGTAGATTTCCACTGACATTTAAAGCTGCATTGGAAATACAGAAAGTAAAAGTAGTCATAGTGCCTCCAAACAGAAAATCCTTGTTGAGCAGGCCCTGGCAAGCTCAGGCACAGCTCCAGCAGAGCTTTTCTTAGCAAGCGGCTGCAGAGGTTTGGGACATTTCCCCTTTCTGGCTGCGTTTCACAGCCCTTGGATGCCGGTGCCGGGATTTGCACCAGAGGGCAGCCGGAAGCTCTGCTGGACTGCTGGGCAGAGAGAGATCCCAGTGCATGGGCAGTAGGGAAGAGCTGCGGATCATACCATCAAGGGAATGGCTCAGTACACGGGAGTCTGAGCTCTTAGACAATACACCTGGGACCGTTTGACTTGAGGACAAGAAATGCCACTGCCTGTAGGGCTCTCGCTAGGATCTGGTGAGATTGGCACAGATCAAAGTGTGGAAAGTGCACAGACTCTTTAAAGCTCTGCCGACACCAGCAAATTTAACAGTGTCAGGGATGTTCCCGAGCACTGGAACTCAGTTGTTTCTACTGATTCTCATAATCCTTACATGGTTTTAGCCTGGGCTGATGAGCAGTATCCCAAAATATTCCAGGGTGTGAGTTAGGGGGTACATCCTGCTGTTACAAATAGGCAGACTGTGCTTTCATGGACTTTTTGAGGCTTTCATAGACTGGACATTGGATGCCCTGTGCCAGTTGGCCTCAGGGGCAGAGACTGGTCCCAGACTTGTTTAATTTACTAATGTGAGTGTAATCACAGTGACTGGGCCCAGCCACTGGACTGAAAATCTGTTTTTGCAAACCTGGTTTGGTTTAGACACCAGGAACAGAAGGGAGGTTGCTTCCATCTGTTCCCCTACTCTGCCTCCAAAGGTTACTGCCTCATACAAAAGGGCCAGAAGGTTTATTTGCTCTTCAGTCGTGGCTGGCCACCTTGCACCTCTAGCACTGAGTAAGATCACTGATTTTAGTTTTCTGATCATGCTGTTGGCTTTGATGGGAAGGACTTTTTTTTCCTAGAAGTATAACAAACAATGTTATTTTATGAGGTGAATCATGGACGAAGAAAATCTCTAAACCACCTGATGTTCATGATCTCTGAGGTAACAAGACATATGCAAATTAATATAGATAAAATCACTATTCCCTAATAATAGACACAGCTTTCAATGTTGTTTCTAATAGATATTTTGTTGTAGAAACCTACTTGTTATTATTGCAGTAGTGGATGTAGAATTAGGATTCTAAATGAAAGTTTTCATATGTCTGGAGCAAAACTAGATTAATTTTAAGTTAATGATGATTGGAAGGCAAGTCCTTTTGGCAAAAGACCCTTGCATTAACGGATGCTTGCTTTGTTTATGAGCACTACAGCATTTCTCTTTATCCCTGTAGACCAAGACCCAGAATTAAAGTGAATCTGCTGGTTTTGATTTAAAACCAGAAGGATCTGCCTGTCTCCATAGCAGAGGTGCTCCAGCACTTTGATCGTCTTCACGGCCTCCTCTGGACTCGCTCCTGTAGGTCCAGGTCCTTCCTGTGTTGGGGCCCCAGAGCTGGATGCAGCACTGCAGGGGGGGCTCACCAGAGCAGCGGAGAGGGAAAAAATCCCCTCCCCTGCCCTGCTGCCCATGCTGCTTTGGATGCAGCCCAGGACACAATTGGCTTTCTGGGCTGTGAGTGCACATTGATGGGTCATGTTGAGCTTCTTGTCAACCAATACCTCCAACTCCTCCCCCTCAGGGGAGCTCTCAATCTCTTCGTCCCCCAGCCTTTATTCGTACTTGGGAATGCCCTGACTCATGCAGGACCTTGAACTTGGCTTTGTGGCACTTCTTGAGGTTTACAAGGGCCCACTAAATTCACCCTAATCAAAAAGGATAAAAGTTTAAAAAGCTAAAGGCAGAGAAGAAGCTTCACATTTTTTAGAGGCTCTTGTTTTTCAAGGCCATTTCTCTTTTTGTTGTTGTTGTTGTTGTTGTTGTTTTTCCCCCCCTCTTCTGGATTATGTAATATAAAATAATCCTTAGCTTTGCCTTTCTTAAATGTTGCTCTTAGCTGCCACAGCCCCATTCATGATAGTAAAATGACACTTGCTAACAAAAATTGCACTGTGTTCAGTCCTTCATCTTTTGTTCCCATTGTGTTGCTTTCCATCTGTTTGAAGCTTGTTCTGGAATCAAACTGCTTGCCTTAAAACATGGTTCTATATTGAACAGGGAGTCCACAAAGTGAATGCTTATTGTCTCAATATATCTGCTACACCAACTTTCAAAAGAATTTTTAAGCTGCTTATGAACATACTTTACTTGATTATATGAGGTAACATAGAACCATATTCTAAGAATTATAAATGCTGAAAAAACAGTAGAAGGCCCTGAGATGAAATGTCTCATTTTCAAGCATATTTAAGACAACAATCTCCAAAACAACCAAATGAATTCTCTGCTTCTGGTTATTATGCATAGTGCCATAGATCAACAAAAATTACCATTGCTTAGTTTTCTTTTTACCTGTGATTGTTTCCAGGAAAAAGAAATGTGTAAGTGCAAAACAACAATATTTTGCTGAACTTGTAAAGAAAGATACATTACTGAATTCTGGTTGCTCTCAGCTTTCTCTCTATGAAGTACCATGGAACAAACCCAATAAATAAATTACTGCTGTGATTTAGAGTAGCTCCAATGAATATTTTTGTACAAATACAGTTTTTAGGGGCGGTATTGTCTCATGTAGCACTAAAATATATTTAGTATGTCTCTGTGTTTTGCAAGGCTGGGTTAGAGCCTTGGAATCCAGCAGTCTTTTTAGCAGGCTGTCGTTACACTTTGTAAAAGCTTTTCAACCTGGTTCACACTCAGTTTTGTCTTTCTTCTTCGTGTAGCTGGGTTGTGAGTGGAGTTCACTGTACTGTGTGAGCAGGAGGGCTTGTGCCAGTAGTGCTCCCTTTCGCACTTGTTGCCAAAGCAGTTTGGTTTTGGCGCAGGCAAAGCAGTTCTTGAATTCGAGTTTGATTGTAGGTAAACTGTGTATTCAAGTGTAAATCATCTCTCTGTATGATGCTGGCGGCGCACCTGCCAAGTGTCCTTCTGAACCAGTAATCAGACATCACATTCCCCTGACATGTATGAAAGCATTTACCAAAAAAAGTGCATTAGCGAGTGTGCCAGAAACTTCTTTGTGGGAAAGAAGTGAGCTCTTTTGTTCTCCCTCTCTCAGGTGTTACTGATAATGACTCATGTGTTGCTTACAGCCTCGAAAGTACAATATCAGTAGTTCAGAAAGGAAAAAGGGAGCTCTGCTTTTCTTTATGAACAGGTGATGAAAGACTTTGAGAGAAGGAGGCAGCCCATCTTAGGATTTGAATCAGACAGCTGAAGCAGTAAGCTTGACCAAAGGTGAGTGGAGAACCAGATAAAAAGGGAACGATCACAACTTTTAGTTGGCTCTGATGTTGTCTGCCTATGGTGCCAAAGGAAAGATTGTGGGACTGTGGAAAAAGAGCATGGACTAATTATGCCTGTTTTTATGTTTGCACCTTCACCTTGAGCTGTACCATGCCTGTTTCCTTCGGAGAGAGCATTTTGTAAGCTTGTCTTTGCTGGAATCCCTGTTGATAAGGTGCGTTTGTTCATTGTCTGTTCCTGATGCCTTGAAGCTGAAGCAAAGGAGAACTTCAGTGTCAGACAGGAAGATCACTGTGAGTGAGTGACTCCCTGTGGCAGAAGTTTATGTTAGTGAAGTTGTTGCTTCTAGTACTAGGAGACATCTCGTGCTTGTTTATCATTGCATGCACATAATTGCTTTGAAAGTTTAGTAAGATTAAAGCTTTATTAACACAACTGGGTTTCTTTCAATTCACTCAAGCAGATACAGTACTTTTTCTATGGGGGATTATTTTGTTTGCTTATATTTTATATTTCAGTACATGTATTTTTTGCAGCATGAGAAGAAGTGTTGAGTGGCTGATTCCTTCCATGAAGAAATCATAATTCATTTGTGAGAGGTGAGGTAATCTGGTAGCAAAGCATACAGGCTAGTCAAGAGAGATGCAGTCTAATCCTTATTGCATAACCATGTGTTGTGGACTTGTTTTGATTCCAGCTCAGCCTGTCTGCAGCCTTCTGCTTGTCAGCTGGCAGTGTCAACACTTGGGTGTATGGATCATCACTGAGTGGCATGCAGTCACATCTCAGATGGCATCTCTAACCCTCATGTAATACAATTAATTAGAAGTAACAATGATATTGGAATATTACATGAGCGTTAAAAAGTATGTTTCACAGCACTGTTACAAGATGCAGTAAAACATTGCTCATTTTACTGGGCAGTAAATGAACAGATTTTTCAATGCCTTGTCTGAGATGACAGGAAGGCTGTGGATTGTGTGGAGCCTCTTGGCTCCCGGGTTTTATTCTTGATCACAAAATCAAAGTATTGGCACCCTCAACACATACTCCCTCAGCTACTTCAAATTTTTGGTAAACCCAAGAACTGTGACACCTGAAAGCATCACAGAGTTCCTGTGTGCAGAGCACACAGTCTGTGCTCAGGGGACTGGCTATGATTTTGTTGGGTTTTCTTTTTCTTCAGCTGCTCCTACTCGGGTGTTCTGGGCCTAAAAAGTTAACAATGGGTTGGCTTTTTCTGTGGACATGCTGGGCCCAAGCTGAATCACCTGGAGCTTTGAAAGATTTCATGAGGGTGAGATGAGGGTACTGAGTATCAAGAGACTCTCCTCCTTCAGTAAAATGTTAGACATCATACTTCAAGACAGATAGTAAGAGGTAGCTTGAAGGACAACATTGAGACACCAGATCTTAGAAACAAATACTGTGTCAAGCCTGCTGTTTCTCAGTTATTCTGTTTCTAGGTTTCTATGAGTTTTAACCTGTTGAAGGGTGCCACATTGAAGTCTCTCAAGCCTGAACTTCCATGTCATCTTTTAAAACAGATTGTTTAGGGTCATATTCAGCCAGTGCATAACCACAGACAACTGCTAATTTTCTGTAGTGCCGCTGGTTTCCCAGAATTGAAGCTTTTGTTATAAACCCCCTTTTTCTCCCACCTTTTTTGATTTCCAGCCCGCAGGATTTCAAAAAACAGTTCAGTATGTGACTGAAATGAGTTTTCAGAATTTGGGAAAAATAGTCCTGAGAAACACGAACAGATGCCTTTCTTCTCAGTGGGTTGTATTTCTGAACTTAACAAATGAAATAGTTTCATTTTAGTTACCATATTATTGGACTAAAGTGCCATCACAATTCCCGAGTCCACCTAGGGGCCGAGTAACCATGAAAAATGACACTTTTAAAGTTGATAGAAAAAGTAACAGCTGTGCTAACTGCTTAGATAACCATGTAGACCTAATTTTAAAAAAGTGTTTAGAGGCATGTCAAGAGAACAGCGACACAATACAAGCATCAGGAAAATGAAGCAATAAATGAACAATATTTTCAGGGCTAATTATCAGGCAAGAGAAAATTTGCTAATTAAATTTAGCAATGACATAAAATTGGAAGACAAAATCAAAACAAAGAAGAACTGGAACATCTTATAGGAAGCACTGCATAACCTTGAGGACTGAAGTAATAGAAGTCACGTGGTCATGTACTGGGGACTAAGGAAAATAATCTGATAGAAGAGAGGAGATGTGCAGAAAGAGTAGAGGTAAAACATCTGGATTCAGTTGCCAGCTGCCAGTGTACTGTGGACCAGCTGTAAGATGTGCCCAGATGAATGCAAATGAAATCTTGCAATGTCTCTTGTTGCTGTTTCAGGATACATGGAAGAAGCTAAAGCTCCACAGGGAGATGACCTGTTCAGTGTAAAAGGCAATACTGACACAAGAACAAATGGAAAGATACAAGTGTGAAATGTGAAGCAGGTGAACATTGCTAAGCCGGAAACCAAGCACATTTATTTTCAGCTTTGATTCCCATGCTTCTAGTAGCAAAGAACACAAATTCATGGTTCAAGGATTCCTTTCCAGTTCCAGTCATGTTATCAGTTATGTTCCTAGAATCACAGCTGAAAAATGTGCGGGCTCATTTACTGTCAGTAATACTTTTCCTTGCTAAAATACAACAACCTCCAAGAAACCTGGGAAGTAGTCTTTAAGAAAAGCCAGAGTCAAGTTACCAATTATATCAGGGTTCATCAGGCTGTGCCAGAGCACCACTGAACCTGCGTAGTTTGTCTAAACAATAAATATAAACAGGAAGAGGGGGTTTAATTAAGCTGAGGATCAAACAGAGGATTTCAGTAATGCAATGTCTCTCCCAGTCTGCTCTCAGCAGAATCTTCAGCCCAATATCTGATAAGTGAAACTGGACCCAAATAGGACAGGGGAAAACTGACTTGCATATAAGAGCCAAACCAAAACTGAAGGTCAGGAAAATGAGAAACACATATGCTTATCTTCAGAAGTAAATATACCTTAAAAAGACAGAGCCTGAGCCTTTTTTAATGAGGTAAGGCTTAAAAGAAATCTTGGTTATGTTGGATTCTGCATCAGTGTTTGCAAACATGCTCACTCCAGACCAGTTCCATAATCTCCAACTGGCAAACCATCAGTAACAAGAATAATAAATGCTTAAGATTTCAATACACAGACTTATAATGAACCAGGGAACTAGACTTGGTAATACTACATGGAAATTGAATCCTACTGGTTCTAATGAAAAGGGACTATGGAGAAAAAAATTTTAAAGGTAGCCTTTTGTACGCTAAAGGATGCAATGCATTTAAAACATATTCAAAACATAGTAATTAGCTGCATGGATCCCTTTGGGTGAAATATTTAATAAGAATGTGTGAAAACCTAATTGCCTCAGTGTTTACAATCTGAGATAAATCTAATGTACTGATGTTAAGAGTCAGTAGACCATAACTTTGCAAATTCCTTCAGAAATGTGACTGATATCTTACCAGGGTACTCACTGCTCATGTGGAGACCACAAAAAAGCATATCTTGCAATAAAAATAATCAATTTCCTTTAATGACTTGTAATGGGGTCTCTGTTTGAGATTACCTATTTAGTTTTAATTAACCCTGATGCTTTTCAGCCAGGGGTCTGTTTTGGGCTGATTCATCCCTACTTCCCCCTGAAATTTCAGCCAGAGATGTTTAGTCGTTTCCCAGTATGAAAAGAGAAGAATAAGTTGTTTTTCAGTGTTAAAATATCTTAGAAGCTCAGATGCTTTTGTGGTGTGTTTTTTCTGTTGTTTGATTTTGTTGGGGTTTTTTTGTTTGTTTGGCAAGAGGATGGGCTATGTGTCAGGTCTGTGCCTCTTGTGCCTGTGAAAATTGACCTAAATTTGGCCAAGTCAGGAGGCTTTAAAAAACAGTCTCACTTCTCATGTTCTGGGGAGATGTGCTGAATTTCAACAGTAAAATAAAACAGTGGGTGGGAGAATGACAGAGTCTGGATGAGAAGATGATGGGAGAGAGGGGACATAAACAGGAAACTAGGACTGGCCTTATGAAGGTGTTGAATTGGCTGTGGGGGAGTGGAGAAAGATTTACCTAAACAGTTTAGTGTGCGTGGGGACAAATATATTGGACAAACAAAACAGAAATGACAGGATGTATGGGAAGTGAGAAACTGAGACTGAGCAAGAGATTTTCCCTATAGGACTGGAGAGATTAACTCCTCCACCTTCTAGGATATTATAAAAACAAGAAAGAAATGCTGAGGTTCTATCATGATGAAAGTCACAGAATATAGAATAAAGTAATATTTTCTGTCTTCAGGTTTGGCCATCTTACAGTGAATATGACTTTGGAACATGCAAGAAATTAGGAGTTAAAACGGGAATTCAGCTGCTGTTGCTTTAAAAGGTGGTTTACTGACATATCCTTGAGATATCTAAATTACAGTTTTGTAAGTTCATCGTGGTAAACTCTGTATTTCAAAAGCAGTCTCAGCTTACTTAAGACTCAGATTGCTTAAACTTGGTGCATAAAGACAAATGACTCAATCTCCTCCTGAGTGAGTGTTGTTCTTTTTGTGAACCAAATGAGGAATCAGGGACCTGTGGAAAAACAGCACCAACTCAGGTAATTAAAATCCACCATAAGGAATATTTACAAAGGGCAGTAATTAAGGTGGTGCAGCTGACATTCACTTTGGCATTTTGCAGCCTTCAAATGCTTAGATTTGCAAATTTCATGAGTGTTCTTTCAGCCTCCTTTTTGTGCATTTAATTAACATTGTGCATTGTTTGTATAGAGGTAGAGCCTGGAAGCCCTAGGCAAGGATTCTAAGGCTTTGCAGTCGCAACACGGAATAGCTGTCAGAAGCCCAGATTTTTCAGTTACTACTGCCTTGGATTACATTTGAAAAACTGAGATGTATGAGCTTTGGCTGGGAACACGAATAGCAGTGTGTAGTCCCTGATTCGTCTTCTTAGACTGTGTGCTTTTTTCAACTGTAGCCGTGTTCTCTTTGCTCAATTTCTGCTGTCCTTTGTTACCACCTTAGAACTCTAAATTCTGTGCTGATAAAGATGGTTAGCAATAATTTGTAATATAAAACCTTTTAAAATCCTTAAGCCTTGCTGCTACATGTCAGAACTCCCCAGCTGGATGTTGCAGGCTGAGTGCTGTTAACAAACAATAGTGATTGTAATTTTGTTTTGTTTTAAGTGCTTGTGGTTTTGAAGACATCCATTCTTCTTCTCCTTCCCACAGAGCTCAAAGTGACTTGGGCATGCAGTAGTGACTGTGGAAGTTTCTGGCTTCTATGCATTTCTTACAGTATTAGATAAGCTGCTTGGTTTTGTAACACATGAACCAGGTAGAATTGTCTTCCCTGAAAATGCTTCAGTGAGTGTCACTCATTGCCTCAGGCAGGCAGGCAGGTGGTCAGGGACAGTGTGTCTGTCTTGTTCTTCATCCAGCAGTCCCCTCTGACTGAGCTGTGGGAATCAGGCTTTCTCAGGTCAGGGAACTTGTCTGAGGAGCTCACTCCCCGAGGATGCCAGCCATCGTTCTGCTCCAGCTTTCTTCAGGTCTCCTGGTGCAGATCTTGGAAGTGAGTACATTCTTGTCTTGGTTTGAAAGACAGGCGTCTGTTTAAGTGAGGCAGAAACCCCCTTTGAAATGGGAAATGTAACCCCCTTCCCTCCGGATTATTATAACTTTGAAATTAAGGGGCTTTCAGGCAAGGATATGAGAAATAGGAATAACAGTTCTTTACTAATTTATATATATAAAAAACAAAACAAAACAATAAACAGCAATGACTATGGCAGTTATTACAAAACAGCACAGTCACCGAGTGCAGCCTTCTCGGCTGCCAGGCAGCTTCTCCTCCTGGAGCACTGCTGGTCACAGCCGGCAGCTTCTCCTCCTCGAGCAGCGCTGGTAACAGCCGGCAGCTTCCCCTCCTGGAGCAGCGCTGGTCACAGCCGGCAGCTTCCCCTCCTG
>VZRR01004864.1:174837-192011 GCA_013398015.1 Oreocharis arfaki
CCGTTATCTATGAGTCCTTTGGCAAGGCACAAATGCTCCCATTAACAGAAGATGGTCCGGAGGGAGGAGGCAAAGAAACACTGCCCCACCTGGTTTCACAGCTCATGAAGATGGTAATAGAATATACTGCAACCCAGGACAATTCTTTAGCAGCTGCCTCTCACCCTTCTTCTTTAACCTTATTTGGTATGTTTAATACAGGGAAGTTGTGTGATACACTTTGGTTTCTGCAGCATCCTAGAAACCTGGATAAAAGGTTAAGTGAAAAGAAAAAAATAGGTAACAGTAGGCTAAATATGTGGTGATTTGATTACATGGAAGGACTCTAGTCTAATGTGTGTGGCGAACTTGTGACTGACAGGAGAATTTGGCTCAGATTGCAGGCATGTGGATCAACTGCAGGATCAGAACTTTCCATTCCAATTGGAATAACAAGAAAAGTCATCTCATGCGCTCAGACAAACTTCAGTTTCATCAGCTGCCTTCTTTTGATCTGCAGTAAGTACCAGTGATCACACTTAAAAAATGATCACTTTGTTAGACAAGGGAGAAGTGCTGGTGTAGATGTTCCTAATGACATCCCTCTCTGCCACAAAAGGTGACACCACAGCAAACAAAAAGAGTGGGCGTAGCTAAGAAAACAGTTCCCTTGCAATCAAAGTGTAAATAACACTTTGACATTATGACTTCATTGCTATATAATGCTTTCTTTGGAATTGCATTGCAAGCAAAAAGGCCAATTACTTCAAAAAAACCCCAAATCTCTGTGGAGCAGAGGTCTCAAGCGTGCTACTTCTTTGTTGGCCATCCGGCAGAGCAACCAGCAAACTGTAGCTTAGCCTGTAAGCCTCTCAGGACCACTAATTTGGCCTTGATGGAAGCAGAGGCTTTACAACAAATCTGGAGAATTTAGAAACAAATGAAGATCAGGTAAGAAGTAAAAGGAGTTAACCAAAATAGATAGTATCACAACAAGGGTATAAGTTTATTTTGTGAAATAACTGATTTTTGACAAGGAAGATGAGATCTCTCAGGACTTTAGTGAAGTAGTCGGTTTGTTGCCACAAAGAAAACTGAGCTAAACAGGCAAAATTGAGGATTAGGGCAAGAAGGGTGACATAAACAGGTGAGGTCAAAGTTCCCTACTTCTTTGGGATTTTGCATGATTGCATCCTGTGATCCCATTAAACCGGTTGTTTTGTGCCATGTTGTCTATGTTGAACTAACAGGTCATGAAGGAAAGACTCATGGAAAACATGCGGGTAAACAGCAAAAGAGGCGAACCCTACTCTGGTTCTGCCAAGCTCTGTCTAGGTTGAGAACTAGCAGCTGTCAGGGTGTTGTCACTGCGTGTGTGTAGGCTATGCATGGAGTTTTTGGGTTATTTGGATGTGCAAAATTGTCTGTGAGGAGACTGTGCCCTTGACATGGTCTGCTGGTAAGTGCAAATTCTGCTCTGTATACTGTCTGTGAACCTACAAAAGATCTTTTTTCTAGTATTTTATGAAGTAGACCAAGACTTAATGAACTAGTTTTGGAAGTAGTTTGCAGAGTGGACTTAAAAGGGAAATCTCTCATTCCTCACACCATGCAAAGCAATAATTTCAGCTGCACTTCTGCTCACCCTGAATACCTTCAAATAATTGTACTGTTAAAAAAAAACCCCAAAACAGATCTAGAAGGTTGAAGAGGGGAAACACTTTGGAAGTAGAGAACTTCCTATATAAGTTTTGAGGATTTGGGCTGCTTGCTGCCCTGATTTGTTTTTTAAAAGCACTTAAGGTAATGCATTTCAATTTATTTTCCCTCACTAAGTGAGCCTTGTAACCTGCTGTTTTTGTGATCTCAGTCAGCACATCTTCCAGGGTTTGGGGAAGAAAACCAGGAAAAGATATAGGCACCGGCAATCTCTGATTGGAAGTCGTTTAATAATAGCAGCCTGCTTACTTCTTTTTCATGTTTCAACACATATCTTCTGTTCTACATTTACCTATTAAGCCTGAGGACCATCTGCTGAAGGAAATTTAGCTCCCATAGCAGGAAGGAACCACATGCAATTCTACCTAGGCTAACAAAAGCTTAAGTGGACTTAGTAGTGGTTGGAATATAGTAGCACATAAGCTGAAGATAATTTTTTTTAATAGCTCTGATTTGTATATGTGCAGAACATGTACGTGGTGCAGAACAAAACAGAGGTGATGAACTCTTGTTATCCTAGTCCCTGGCATAACATAAATGACTATCAAGGATACTGAGCAGAGGAGGATTTGGCCCACTCATCTTATTAGGTTGTTTTCCTGGGTATATTTTCAGTGCCTGTTTGTTACAGAGATTAGTCATGTATCTGCAATGTTGGATGGTTTTCCTTCATTTCTACAATAGGATGTGCTACTTCCAGTGGAAATAAATAAATAAGCACAGTAACTCCTGCTTTTTGCAGTACCAGTGGGTGGTTTGGATATGTGTGTGTGTGTCTGTGTCTGTGTGCATGTGTGTGTGTGTGTGTGACGCTGGAGCTGTGAGTTCAGGTTTGGCAAACAATTACCAGATCATTTAGGTTAGAAATTATTACTCATAATTAGTGTTATGGTGGTGCCTACAAGCCATGGCCTTGCCATTGTGGGTAATGATGATAAATTCATGAATGATGATAAAAACATCAGATGGAAGCCTTGATCTTGGTCCGTATAAGACATGTGGTCCAGGTATGATTTTCAAGTATGGGCATTTAATGGGATTTGAATGACTCTATGGCCTAGGCTGGGTGCATGTTTTGTCTGCTTAGTTTTAAAAACTGAAATGCATCAGCCAAAGATTGTGGCATCCCTGGTGGCTATGCAGGTTATACACAGGCTAAGAGCAGATAGCTGTTTCCTGTCTTTTTCTCTTCATGAAGAAAGACAACATAATGAAAAATTAGGATAATTAATAAAACAAGCAGCATTTCCAGCATACCAATTGCTTCTTTGTGGCTGAGCATGATGGCACCATCCTTAGCTTAAATTTTGTTATGGAGGCTGCAGTGCCATTCTTATGGATTTTGTGTCGTTCTTCTTGCCATAGGAAAGCATGGGAGAAAACATCCTTGTGCTTCAGGGAATTCCACCCTGATGAATAGCAGATGATACCTGGTGGATTGTATGGCCTCATTGCTCCAGATATATTATGCCCTTCCCATGGGCGCTCAGTGAAGTTTGAGACACTGCAGCTCCTCAAGAGAAATTTCTTTGATCCATTTGAACAAAAAAATGTGAGCACCATTCCACAGATACAATCTTTCTGCGACTATCACTTACTGAATTTGTTTATTCCAGTGGTGTTCTCTGGCAGGAAAAATTAAGGAACAAAATATAGACTTTTGAACATTCTGTTAGAGTTCAGGTGTGCAGGTTCACAAGCATTGTCCTTCAAAATCACCAGCCCAAGTGATTTCTTTCTGGCTGGCAAAGTTTCTTGCTTTCTGAATTTTTCTTGGCAAGCAGTTCAGCTCCTGTGTTGCTCTTAACTCTACCCATGATCCTCAGAGTAGGCACTCTTTTGTCTGCATCTGCTGAGGGTTGTGGTCTGGAAGCTGTGCCCCAGGCACACCTGCCTCACAGGGGACAGCACTGACCTGAACACACATCACAGCACTTGCACTCACATCAGGAAACAAGTAAATAAATAACCACAGCACTGCAGTTAAGTAGTCAAGAGAGCTTGGACCAAGACTAGATGTCCCTTTTACCTGGGGTGTGTTCTAACCCTTATGCTCCTTCTTTTTGGCATTGTCATTTCTAAATAGTTTGTTGCACTGTGACAAAATTCCTGCAGCAATTTTTCTTGTGATTATTTCCTTCGGCACCTTCATGCTTTCTCACAATTCTGCTTTCATCTTCACTTCAGACACTTCTGGGTACACTCTGGTGTTGCTGTGGCAGTTTAAGATGTGGCTGCTTGTTCTGCCCCTCTGGTGTGGGTTACTGCTTCACAATCAGAGCTGTCAGAATGAACCCATGCTGAGGCTTCTACCTGACGACAAAACCAAAGCAGTAGATAGTTGACAAAGATGTATCTGAGTTAAGACACTTGGTTTTGGAGACGAGCAGGCAAAATGCAGGCACGCATTTCCTTCTGCTGACTTTGATGGAGAGATGAGTGCACCCTCAGCAAGTTTGGAGATGACACAAAGATGTGTGGTGCAGCTGACGAGCCTGGAGGATGGAATGCCATCCAGAGGAACCTGGACAAGCTCAAGAATTGGGCCTGTGGGAACTTCATGAGATTCAACAAGGCCAAGTGCAAGATGCTTCATGTGAATTGGAGCAACTCCTGGTATCAATACAGATTGGAGAATAAATGGATTGATTGCAGCCCTGAGAAAACGACTTGGGAGTGCTGGTGGATGAGAGGCTGGACTCGACCTGTCAGTGTGCTCTCTCAGCCCAAACGTGCCCTGGGCTGCATCCAAAGCAGCACAGACAGCAGGGTGAAGGAGGGGATTCTGCCCCTCTGCTCTTGTGAAACCCCACCTGGAGTGCTGAATCCAGCTCTGGGCCCCTAAGCACAGAGAAGACATGGATCTGACTAGTGCTGCAAAAATTATCAGGAGGCTGGAGCGCCTCTGCTGTGGAGACAAGGTGAGAGAGTTGAGGTTGTTCAGCCTGGAGAAGAGAAGGCTCCAGGAAGACCTTCCAGTCTCCTAGAGGGGCACCTTCCAGTGCCTAAAGGGGCTACAAGAGAGCTGGAGAGGGATTTTTGACAAGGACATGGAGTGACAGGACAAGAGAAAATGGCTTTAAACTGAAAGAAGGTACATTTAGATTAGATACCAGGAAGAAATTCTTCCCTGTGAGGATGGTAAGGCACAATCACACATTGCCCAGGGAATCTGTGGCTGCCCCGTTCCTGGAAGTGTTCAAAGCGAGGTTGGATGGGGCTTTGAGCAACTTGTTCTAGTAGATGTCTCTGCCCATGGCAGGGGGGCTGGAACGAGACGGGCTTTAAGGTCACTTCCAACTCAAACCATTCTATGGTTCTATGGGAGATCCAGCCTGAGGTAACAGCTAACAGCTGCAGAATGGAAACGTCTTAAACTGATGCAGCTGTTGCTAAGTGACTGAGCCAAATATAGCATTTTAATTTAGCTTTTTAATTTAGCAAATTTCACACATAAATATAGAATACAGGTGTTAATTTATTACATTAGCTATAAATACATTTACGTTCTTTATTTCCAATTTGCATTTGAGGCTGTCTGGCAACAATGGGAGGAAATAAATTCAAAATTAATTTGTCTGGTTTCACCATTTTTTCTTAGCTGATCTTGTGGTACGGTTTGCATCTTGCCTTCTGATTCCTTAATTGCGGTTTGCAGTTGAGAAAACCATATAACACTTGAATTGCAAGCTAGCCTCAGTCAGAAGCAAATGAAATAATTATTTGGGAAACCAATCAGGAAGCATTCAAATCTTCCTTGGTGACGTGCCTGCTTTAGTCGTACAGCTTGCTTCCTCCTGGACGGCAAACATCAGCGTTAAGATTAGCCCGGCATTGTGAAAGCGCTTACTTGGCATTTCATCAGCAGGGCCAGCACTGCTGGATTTGTGATGCTGCTCCTCTGCCAACATCACACGGATTTAGGCACAGCAGCCCTCACACGTTCGTGCTGAAACCTGGTCGGCTCCGAAACAGCGTGTTAAAACAAGAGCCAGCAGTTTGATGCACAGCTGAGAACTCAGAGACTGATACAGATACCTTGCAACTGGATACCCATGAGAATTAGAGAGCTGAACTGAAAGAGATTAAGCAGCTCTTTGTACATTCTCCCCTGCGAAGTGTAAAGAACTGAGAGCTTCATTGTTTTGTAACCACTTAAAAACTAAAGAGGAAAAACAATTACTTCAGCATGTGCTTCATGAATACGGTTTTATGGAAAGTGGTCTTGCCAGAAATCTAGGCATACAGGCAAAATAAGAAATCCTCAATACACAGATTTCACAACAGAGCATTGTCCATCCTGAAACCTGAATATTCCCAAACCCAGTTTCCCTTCAGTGAGCAGCTTCCCCTCCTGTTTCAAACACAGTCCGCTTACATCAGCAGTTGACTCACTTTCTGCACTGTTTTTTGAAAATCATGTACCTTGGACTTCTAGGCCCTTTTTCTTTAGACAGCCATTTGCACCTTTGTCTCTGTGTGTGATTAAGGCCACTGCCACCAGAGAATCAGTTTCAGTATCAGTTTCCTGCAGGGCTGCTCTCTGCCAAGGCAAAGCCTGTGGACAGAGCCTGCCAATAGCAAATGGCAATATTAAATGTTTCTTCCCCATACTTCACCTGCTTGCTGAAGATTAGTTCTCTGTATGACTGCAGGCCCAGGTCTCTTCCACAAGGTTTCTATTTGCTGCAGTAGGAAGCTTTCAGAGGCACCTTAAAGGATTGATTTAGTCTGAGAGCAGAAATGGGAAGTAGGAACTCCTGGATTCAAAAAGCATTATTGCAGTAGTTTTGCTGCAGAGCCTTAGGCTACGGATTGAGCTCTTACCTCATTTTCCCCATCTGCAATATGGCTCCTAGGATGGTTTGGTGATTAATTTATGCTGATGAAGTTAATTACTTGGTCAAAAGGTAATAATTTGATAAGAATCTCTACATATCCCAGAAAATGTGGCAAAAAGAAAGGCAAAATAGCCATCCCTAAAACTGTTAATTGACAAACTGAGACAAGATGGTGAGATTCAGGATAGAAACCCCATCAGAGATATTATGACCAATTGCAGCCAGTGCAACTTGACATTCCTCTGATTGCAGAGGCAACTTGACAGGAATATAAAGTTAGAGGTTGGCATGTTCCTGAAACCTCTTTTACCCTGGCAGTTTTGCAAGACCTATGTGGTATGCTAAGGCAGCCAGTGGAAAAGCTCAGGGGGTTGTATGTTGTTATTTAGCAGTTCCTGCGGGTATATACAAGGAATCAATAGGAAAGGATTATGCAATAAAAATAATTTATTAAGATTTCCTATGTCCTGCAGAACAATCTGTGACTCATCAGCGATTTGGACAGCACTGAGATGTACATCATATCAAAGGAATTCTGCAGGGCCAGCTCTCTTGGCAGGCTTGTTGTGATCTATATCTCTAGTGTAACTCTGGTTATAGTGTGACCAACCAGTATAATTAAATTATCAGTGTCACTCTCCTCAGCCAAATTGCCCCTGAGCTTGTATAGCTCCCTCTATTGGGTTAACTATCAAAGTCTCTCTCTTACCCTGCAAAATGGGTGTTCCATGTCTCCAGCTTTTTGATGAGTTAATAACTTGAATTATCTTACTGTTTCTATGATATTTTGTCTGCTCCAGGTCAGTTCAGATAATGCTGCTGAAGACCTTTACTTCGCACTTTAATAAAATTTTACTGCACTGATGTTTGAAGCTGCCATGAAATCTCTCAAATTCAATGCAGTTTTTCCAAAACATTTGAAGTCAGCTACTCTATAATCTTTTTGTTATGATTCACTTAGGCTCTCTCGGACACAATGCAAATAGGTAGAAGTGAAGGACAGATTTTCACAGCTTGCTTGTGAAACATCAGAAATGCCCAGAGACACCATGTCTGTCAGTGCTCTGCAGTTTTTGGTTGCTATTCATGTAACCCAGTGAGGCAGAAGAGCAGAGATAAGGGAAAGAACAGGGGAAGATTTCTCTCTGCAGTTTGTTCTCCAGGGTTTTATTCAGTCCAGTTTTAAATGGCTCAAGCTACTGAAGTGATTCAAGCTATGACATTTTGGCAGGGTGTGAAACAAAATCTGGCAGAGGTGCTATGACTGAAGGGCTGGTTTTGTACTCTGAAATGTGTGGCAAATCTTTCACTGGCTTCAGTTAAAACAGGATCAGGTCTTCAGAGTCATTCAGTTTGAATAAGCTCAGCAAAACCAGCAAAAGAATCTACTTTTGTGGTGCCATTACGCTGTTACAATCTCTCTCAGCCTCACCCTCATCTGTTTACAGTGTCCTCCCATGCAACTAAGACTTTCTGTGTAGAAAAATGAGCTGCTTTTGTTAGGTTTTGAGTAATAAATAGCCCTGGATTAGTAGTCTCTGTCTGATGTCTCATTCAGACTGTCTCTTGCATTACTTAGCTATGTTTTCAAGCCCTGATACTGGAAGTGAAAGTTCTCCAGAGGCATTCTTTAAAAAATCAATAAAGAGAGGAAAAGCTAATTGATTTAAAAATTATTTTTATTATTATTTTCTTTATATGATAGCCCATTAAACTTGGGGAGTCCCTAATGAAAGGTAAGTTTAGTACACTCTTCTTTTTCCACACTTCCGGAGAGTTATGCTTTCTTTTTTATTTCTCCCCACTTGCAGGTGAAAGGAAAATTAAAAAAATAATATAGTTCAGAATAATTTGGATTGATTTCACTTTCAGTAGTGTTATTCTGGTTTTCTTACTGCTTCAGCAGGAGTTGTTAAGCCCAACGAATGTGTAAATCTGTTTCTACTGTGTTCTTCCACGTGCTTACAGAGGAGGATTTATCTCATCATAGGATTTATCTCATCATCTACAGTAAACCACAATAAAATGAATGGAGAAGTGATTCTGAGTGTCTGTTATAAAACCATTGTAACTCTGTAAGCTGACTGCTGGAAGGAAAGCCTGTCATAGGCTTGTCTGTTGAGAAACCTGTTCTAGGTAGCAAACTTACATTGTGGGCAGTATCAAGTTATTTTTTTCTGATTTCTCAAAAAGAAATCAGAAAAAATCTTGAGGAGAGAAAATTAGAGCCATGATTCTGGGACAGTGCAGAGAACCAATTCACACCTGAGGCCAGGACAGTCACCCAAAGAGTTCTAAGAAGGCTGTGCCACGCAATAACACAGGCCAGGACCTCGTACCGGTGGCTGGACAAGAGCCAGCAACCACGGATTGTTCTGTGATTTCTGAAGGTATTTTGTCACTTGGGAGACAGACTTTCATGTGCTTGAGATGTTAGCCTGCCTGCTGTTACTATGCTGCTTTCCACACTTCCTTCACTGGCAAGAATTCCTTCATGCTCCAAAGGCCCAAGTGAATAAGCCGTATTTATGGCCTCCCCCTTCCCTCTCCTCCCTCTCAGCAGAGTGCCCCTCTTGCTCAGCCTGGGTGCCTTGTTCTTTGTCTGCTGCTGCCTGTGTATTTTAAAGCAGAGCTGCTGCCATGATTCTTCACTACAAAAGTGGTGAGGCACTGGAATGGGATGCCCAGAGAAGCTGTGGATGCCCCATCCCTTGGAGATATTTGAGGCCAGGTTGGATGGGGCTCTGAGCAACCTGATCTAGTGGGAGACGTCCCTGCCCATGGCAGGGGAGTTGGAAAGAGATGGTCTTTGAGGTCCCTTCCCACCCTAACCATTCTATGGTAATTTCCAGTCAAGATGGGACATGGATCCCTAAAAGAGTGTCTAGACCGTATTTGCATCCTTGCCTTAGGTTGGCTGGTGGGATCAGGGAGGAAAGGGACTCTCAAAGTGAGGTGAATGATTAAATAAGGCTGGGAGGTGGAAGGAAGGGGAAATGAGGGGAAGCAGGAATGAGTAGATGTTTCTTGAAACAGCTGGAGAAGAATAGGGGCAGGCAGAGATAGGGGTTTTTGGACTGCAGACAGAGGGAAGTTTGACGTAGGGAACTATAGCTATGACTGCAGTTGGGAGATTGAAAGACGAAATTCTGAACCTAATTCCTGTTTTTGGAGCTGTTTTTAATATCTGAAAACAAACTCTTCTGTTATGGCAGGCACTCATCTCCACAGATCCTTGCACAATGTAGGACTTGCATACAAATGGTCAGCCTGTGGTGTGAATTCTTACAGCTCCAGTGACTGACCCAATGTGTTTGAAGTTTATACCTCCAACCACAAAAAAAGAGCATATGGCATTTTCGTATGTTTTTTACCTGAGATTACCAGTGCCTAATAATATTTTTCCAAAAAACAAACTATTTAGATCCTTGAGAGAACATACAAAATCTAAGCCAAAGCCAGGATTCTGTACAGCTCCCAAAGAAACTCACAGTGCAGAGTAAAACTCCCCCCTTGCTTTTAAGCTTGAATTAGCAGCATGCCTCAAAACTCAGATATATGTGCTTAAATTCAGCTGTTAGCTAATGAATCAAAGACTGACCTCACTGTTAAGCCATTGCCCATCTGTATTTTATGACTTCCAGAGATACACAAGGCTTCCAGAATCAAACAGTCATTTGTGGCTTCCCTAGTATTCCCCGACTTGCTGACTGCTCACCAAAGCACTGAGCGGTCTTAGCTGTCTCTGTGCAATTTCCTGGCTAAAGGAGATCTGGAATGCAAAAGTGTATTCATCACCAGAGGTTTTGCAAGATTCCAGGACTTCAGTGAAGCGGTAAGAGATTATTTAAAATTAGAATGGCATGAAGGTTCCTCAGAGTTTTCAACCAACTATAGGGTACCTTAACCAACAAGTAAGTAACCCATACGAAGAACCAGAATTATTTGGGATATAAGCATCAAAAAAAATGCACCAAGTTGTAATTGCTGTTATAACTGTGCTAGACAGATCCTGACCCTTTACTGTGAGCTTCTCAGCACAGAAAGGGAGGACTAAGTGGCAAGTGGGAACGTGCACAGTGTGATGCTCTAACCATTTATCCTGAGTGAAACAACTGTATGCAGTCAAATACTGAGAAATGTTCGTGCATAAGCTGGATTTCCGACTCCAGTGCTAAGATGAAAAAAGTGTAACCCAGAGCCAGATTTGCCAAGATGGTGACCCATCTTGGTTCTTACTCCTGTATTTGAGCTCATTCTAGGCAGAGAAATCTTAGCAAAGCTTTCTCCAGGGTGGTAGGAGGTGCATGTCCATGTTAAATATGCATCAGAGGTAATGTGCTATTTGTATACATTTTGGAAGTGATTTTAACTTCTGTTGTGATGGGTCTTATACACTATCTAACATCAGGATATATAAGATAGGAACCAGATGCTGCTCTGTGCTAGTCAGGTGTTCTGGCCCTTTTGTTAATTTTTACCTTGCTTTTCTGGCACTGAAACACCGTAAAACTTGCTGAGGAAGTGAAAGATTGTTGCTGTCATGCTTTTGTGTGTTTGTTTAGCAAAAATATTTGTGCATCATAAATTTCTGTCCGGAAACACATTCCTCACTGCTTTAGTGTACTGTATTTGGACAAAATGAAAAGTAAATAGTTGTGATTAGAAAGTGTTTTATCTGCATTTTGCAGAACTGTACAAACTTATATGGTATATGTAGGACAGTGATGAATCATAGTCTGTCTTCTTCTTCGCTTCACAACACTGTAACATTACTTTGCTGGACTGACTTCTGATTCACTGGGTGAGAAACCTCCAGGCAGTAGTGTGCTGACCCACTATCACCTTCAGTTTTGCTTGCTGGTGCTTGCTGTTCCTGCATCTTCTCAGTGAGATCTTTGGCTGAGGAACTTGGTAATTGTGTGTTGTATAACTACAGGACTCCATTTTTCTTTTTGTCTTTTTCCTTTCCCTGCTACTAAGACCTAGAGACTTGTAATTAGTTTTCAAGTCATTCATGAACTCTGGATTTTCTTCCGTGGAGGCTGAGTCCAATTTGTCTCTGTTTGCTTAAGCTGATTGAGTGGACAGGTTAATGCAGGTGACTAAGTGGGCATATCCTAACAAGTTACTGTCCCTCAGCTAAGCTTCAGATTTGTGATTTCCCATGCTCTTGTGTTCCTCCTGCATCATGTCCGCAAAAATATTTGGGGATTTGATCTGGCTAAAACACCTACGAAAACTCCTAGGTGGACCAGTTCTTCGATCCCTCCCATTACATAGCTGCACAAATAGCTGTGCTGGCAGGGAGTAGCTCAGGAACAGAGATGCACAGCAGAGTAAGAACTATTGATACTGGTGCTGCTGACAAAGAAGAAATCATCAGGCTGTGCCCTACGGCAGCTGAACTGCTCATTCTGCTGTGTGTCTGAAGGGGAGGAAAACGGAGTTCTTGTGCGATCACTGTAAAATCGATTGTTCAACAGAGCTGATCTTTGAGGCAGGGGTCTGGTGTCAGGCCTCTTCCCACAGAACACAGGAGACCCTTTTGAGGTGTAAGAAATCCCCTTTTTCCTCCATACTAGAAAAGGGCCATCTGACTTTAACCTGAGTACAAGGCAAGATGGATCCTTCCCCTGAAAACCCCTGAACACTTTGCTCTGAGTGCTTAGAAATGCAAATAAAATGATTTACATTTCACTCATTCCTTTCTCAAGTACCAAATTCTGGTTTGCAGTGGTAGCTTTCTATCCTATTCTTATGCTATTCATGTACATCTTCCTCCTTTTGTTCACAAACTCCCTCTGAAATATCCAGCAATAGTTTCAGACAAAGGAGTCTTGAACTTTGGGCAAATTCAGAAAACTCTAAGTATCTAATGAGATACCTTCAGGGTATCTCATTAGTACTCCACATTACTACAGAGTAGGAAAATAGCAAAATATAAGGATTCTGAACGTTTTGGTGAGATCCCTTTGGTGAGATACAAATGTTTAACTGAAATTATTTCTGAACTGAGTTAACCTGTGTAGTGATTGTCCCCTCTCCGCGTTCTCTTTTCAAGGCTGACCAGGCCCAGCTCCCTCAAGCCTTTCCTCATAAGAGAGATGCTCCAGTCCCCTAATCATATTTGTGCCTCTTTGTGGGCTCACACCAGAAGCTCCGTGTCTCTCTTGGAATGAGGAGCCCAGACCTGGTCACAGCACTCCAGATGCGCCTCACCAGGGCTGAGTAGAGTGCAGTACACCAAGTGTATATGGATCAGGTCTTAGGTCAACCACTGCAATTGGATGTGATAATGGATGTGACTTACATATCCATTATCCATGCGGTTGAATGNGGCAGCACCTTGCGGCGAGCGGAAGGTGAGTCCCGCCGCGCCGGGGAAGGGGATTTCCTCGCTTGTTTTGTAACCGGGAAGTTTGCGCAGGGCTTGAGCGGACGGGGTCGTTCTTCTACAGCCTCCCTCTTNGAATGTATTTTGCAAAGTGTCTTGTCAAACAAGGCATGTTTGTGGAGTATTTTGGGCTGATCTCTTCCCTGGCTTCAAAATCATTAAAAAAAAAAATTATCAGGGTGCATCCATGTTTCTGAAAAGGCTTTGGGATTTCAAGCATGTTACAAGAGGAAGTCACTCTTCAGCTCTCAGTTCAGGGCTGAAGGATAACTGTTGGGTTTTAACTCCAGCTTTGATGGAGCCCCCTTAATGTATCCAGCATTTAAGCTGAGCTGCATGGTTTTTGCCTCAGTTCTTCCCCCAGCAGCAATCCTGTAAGCTCCGGTGTGTCTCTGGGATTCTTTACACAGGCAGATCCCGTCTTTGAAGTGAAGTGATTGATACATATTACCCTGAACTACATAAAAACCTTTATGTTGCAACCGGAGGACAGACTACGGCCAGACGGTGCTTTGAGGAAGCTCATGCAAAATGCCTGTGTGCGTGGATTTGAATCCAATTTTAAATGTATCCGAGAGAGGGAAGTGCTTCGAAGTGTGCAATTCCACAGCAGGTTCAACTGACTGAAGTCAGCTCTGTGGCAGTCCCACTCTCCCTATCAGTCCCAGACTCGCATTCTCGCTTCCTCCATTTGTTTGTTTTCGCGATGTTAATTTTCTGCTGGTTTAGCTCCCGAACAAACTTATCACGGGAACTGATAAATGTTGGTACAAGGAGGAAAGGCGAGACTGTGGCAGCGCTGTCTTAATCTGTCGTGTATAGGGGCACGCTGTTTTGGTATAAAGTTTGTCTCCCTTTTGCCTGTATCTACCTGCTTCACTTTAAACATTTCACCTTCGTACCTCTAGAGAGCACGTCCCAAGAACACCTCAGCACGCCCGTGCTCTATTCTCGAGAGCCCTTCGCTGTACGCGCAACCAACCCCCTCCTCTTTTTCTCTCCAAGCCGAGCAGAAGCGCTGAGCCGAAAACTCCTGTTAACTAGGGTGACAAGTTTCCAGCAAGCTTTGGATCACGGGGAGAGGGAACACGGGGATCCCGGCAATATAAGGTATAGACGCCTCGGCTTGTGCAACACAGCAGTAGGGCAGAGCCCATTTTATTCTTGCCTTTTTTGGATCTGCACGCACACAGTCCTCAGCACAATGGAGCAGGCTCCGCGATAGCGCGGCGCGATACGAGCAGCAGAAATAAAGTCACCGCAGCCCTCCGCCAAGGGTGCAATTGCCGGCGATCCGCTCCCCGCGTGGCAGCTCCGCTGATGGCGTGATCACAGAAGACTTCTACGGTGCCAGGTGCCAGGCAGGCCAGCGCCGCTCCCGCCCTCTGTCCTGCGGAGCTGCGGGGCTCCGGGAGCCGCCTGCATCCGCAGCACGGCCGGAGCGCAGCCCGCGGCTCCCCGAGGCAGCGCCGAGGCGCACGGCGCTCCGGGGTCCCGATCTGCTGCGCCGGGAAGGTACCACCCCCCTCCCAAAAAAACTTTCCACCGCGGGCCACTCGGCTGCGGTGCCGCGCCCTGGCGGGCGCCGAGCGAAGCGAAAAGGACCTGCCCCTTCTCCCGTCCCCGCCCCGGCTGGCCCGGCTGCCCACCTTGGCGGCAGGGGGGCTGCGGGGCGGGCCCCCCGGAGCCAATGGCTGCGGCAAGNTTTTAGAAGGGGGTACTGTGCCTGCCTTCCCGCTCCTACCTCCCCGCTCCTACCTCCTCGGCTCATTCATTTAACAAAGGGAGTTGCTCTCAGCCCCCGGGCTTTGCGGACGGGGGCCCCTTCGGGGCCGCAAGCTTGGGGTCCCGGCGCAGCGGTTGGGGTGGAATCGGGGCTCAGCCCACAGTTTCTGCCAAGCACCCCGTTCTGGCTTCGGCTGGAGGGGCGGGCGCTTTGGGCAAACACAAAGAATTGAGGAGCTGGACCCATGCTGGGCGATGGGGTGATGAAGCCTCGGGCTTTGTGTGGCTGGTGAAGGAGGGATGGAGAGGTGGGAGCTTGTCTTTTAACCCCTCCGCCCGCGTGTGTGTAAGAAACAGTGGCTTTTCGCTAGTAAAGTACTTAAAAGCAAAGCTGAACTTTGGGATCGTGGCATAATTCAACTTGGAGGAGACGTCAGGTGGTCTCTAATCCAGCCTCCTTCAAAGCAGGGGCTTCTGCCTGGGGAGTGGGTAGCGGTGAAGGGACACCGGAGATGGGTGGCACCTCTGGGTGCTCTTGAATGCTCCTGGGAGCCTGAAGGAGGAGGCAGCACCAGCAGGATGAGTCTTCAGAAGCAGTAGCGCTTCTGTCTTCTGCTGTGCACGGAAATGCCCCAATCCACAGCTCTTCCATGCCTGCAATCCCTGGTCTTGCTGCTTTTGTTATCCAGAGGGCTTAAAATTCACGATTGTTGGGAATAGCTGGCTCCATCCGTATGTGTGTCACGGTGCATCTGCTCCTGCTGAGCATTACTTGATCCTTATTCCGACATTGCCTCCAGGAGTTTTTTCTTCAGGAGCAAGATTTATAAATAGGTGTCAAAACCTGGCTCTTTGCTTGAGACCGGCTGTAAGGCGTGTACTTTGAGGTAATTATGTGTGAGATACATGTGTGTGTGTGANCCATGTTTCTGAAAAGGCTTTGGGATTTCAAGCATGTTACAAGAGGAAGTCACTCTTCAGCTCTCAGTTCAGGGCTGAAGGATAACTGTTGGGTTTTAACTCCAGCTTTGATGGAGCCCCCTTAATGTATCCAGCATTTAAGCTGAGCTGCATGGTTTTTGCCTCAGTTCTTCCCCCAGCAGCAATCCTGTAAGCTCCGGTGTGTCTCTGGGATTCTTTACACAGGCAGATCCCGTCTTTGAAGTGAAGTGATTGATACATATTACCCTGAACTACATAAAAACCTTTATGTTGCAACCGGAGGACAGACTACGGCCAGACGGTGCTTTGAGGAAGCTCATGCAAAATGCCTGTGTGCGTGGATTTGAATCCAATTTTAAATGTATCCGAGAGAGGGAAGTGCTTCGAAGTGTGCAATTCCACAGCAGGTTCAACTGACTGAAGTCAGCTCTGTGGCAGTCCCACTCTCCCTATCAGTCCCAGACTCGCATTCTCGCTTCCTCCATTTGTTTGTTTTCGCGATGTTAATTTTCTGCTGGTTTAGCTCCCGAACAAACTTATCACGGGAACTGATAAATGTTGGTACAAGGAAGAAGGGCGAGACTGTGGCAGCGCTGTCTTAATCTGTCGTGTATAGGGGCACGCTGTTTTGGTATAAAGTTTGTCTCCCTTTTGCCTGTATCTACCTGCTTCACTTTAAACATTTCACCTTCGTACCTCTAGAGAGCACGTCCCAAGAACACCTCAGCACGCCCGTGCTCTATTCTCGAGAGCCCTTCGCTGTACGCGCAACCAACCCCCTCCTCTTTTTCTCTCCAAGCCGAGCAGAAGCGCTGAGCCGAAAACTCCTGTTAACTAGGGTGACAAGTTTCCAGCAAGCTTTGGATCACGGGGAGAGGGAACACGGGGATCCCGGCAATATAAGGTATAGACGCCTCGGCTTGTGCAACACAGCAGTAGGGCAGAGCCCATTTTATTCTTGCCTTTTTTGGATCTGCACGCACACAGTCCTCAGCACAATGGAGCAGGCTCCGCGATAGCGCGGCGCGATACGAGCAGCAGAAATAAAGTCACCGCAGCCCTCCGCCAAGGGTGCAATTGCCGGCGATCCGCTCCCCGCGTGGCAGCTCCGCTGATGGCGTGATCACAGAAGACTTCTACGGTGCCAGGTGCCAGGCAGGCCAGCGCCGCTCCCGCCCTCTGTCCTGCGGAGCTGCGGGGCTCCGGGAGCCGCCTGCATCCGCAGCACGGCCGGAGCGCAGCCCGCGGCTCCCCGAGGCAGCGCCGAGGCGCACGGCGCTCCGGGGTCCCGATCTGCTGCGCCGGGAAGGTACCACCCCCCTCCCAAAAAAACTTTCCACCGCGGGCCACTCGGCTGCGGTGCCGCGCCCTGGCGGGCGCCGAGCGAAGCGAAAAGGACCTGCCCCTTCTCCCGTCCCCGCCCCGGCTGGCCCGGCTGCCCACCTTGGCGGCAGGGGGGCTGCGGGGCGGGCCCCCCGGAGCCAATGGCTGCGGCAAGGCGGGCAGGGTGCGGGGGGCGGCGCCGGGCCGGCAATAGGGGCGGTGTGGGCAGCGGGGCCGGGAGGGGAGCC
>VZRR01004864.1:192412-202567 GCA_013398015.1 Oreocharis arfaki
TGGAGAGGTGGGAGCTTGTCTTTTAACCCCTCCGCCCGCGTGTGTGTAAGAAACAGTGGCTTTTCGCTAGTAAAGTACTTAAAAGCAAAGCTGAACTTTGGGATCGTGGCATAATTCAACTTGGAGGAGACGTCAGGTGGTCTCTAATCCAGCCTCCTTCAAAGCAGGGGCTTCTGCCTGGGGAGTGGGTAGCGGTGAAGGGACACCGGAGATGGGTGGCACCTCTGGGTGCTCTTGAATGCTCCTGGGAGCCCGAAGGAGGAGGCAGCACCAGCAGGATGAGTCTTCAGAAGCAGTAGCGCTTCTGTCTTCTGCTGTGCACGGAAATGCCCCAATCCACAGCTCTTCCATGCCTGCAATCCCTGGTCTTGCTGCTTTTGTTATCCAGAGGGCTTAAAATTCACGATTGTTGGGAATAGCTGGCTCCATCCGTATGTGTGTCACGGTGCATCTGCTCCTGCTGAGCATTACTTGATCCTTATTCCGACATTGCCTCCAGGAGTTTTTTCTTCAGGAGCAAGATTTATAAATAGGTGTCAAAACCTGGCTCTTTGCTTGAGACCGGCTGTAAGGCGTGTACTTTGAGGTAATTATGTGTGAGATACATGTGTGTGTGTGTGTGTGTGAGAACAACCATAAAAGTTGTGCAGTTAGCCAAGCTTTTCATTTCCATAGTGAAAGCAGATATTGTAGCTGGGCGAAATGGCATAGACGGAAGAATGTTTGTTTTCTTTGCTCGCAATTACTGTTTGCACTGTGGCTCATGGATGCCTTTCACTGAACCACCTCCCCCTTCTCCATACCTGGAGTTTCCTGCACACATTGCCTGGCCAAGCAGGGAGCATCTTCCTGTCTGCTGCTCCAGTACCTCTTAGTGTGGGTGTGCTGATCTTGCTCTCAGCTGGAAAAACTCCTCCTTGTGGAACAGTTTGTGTGTGTGTCCACTGGATTCTTGGAGACTGCTTTTGGAGATTGATTTTCTTTTTTTTTTTTGGTGCCTTTTTATTTGTGGGTAAGTCAAAGTAGTGAAGCTCATCTCTACACAGAGAGCAGAAGGTATGGTGGGAATTTAAATATGTCTAAATACCGATTCTATTTAACTCTGGGTTGCCTGTCTTGTGCCACAGAACAGAATTTGTTCTCAGCTGTACTGTATAGCAAAGCTAGAGTCTAAGACTGGACAATAAACTGCCAGGTGATTTTTTTAGGCTTTTTTGAGTCCTGTGGGGAAGGACCCACATCTTTAAATGGAATGGTATAACTACCATTCTTTGATTTGGAAATGAAAGCCAGAAATAAACTTGAAGAGGAAAAGGCTCTTGTAGCCTCACTGGTTTTTGAGGAATACGCGGTGCTCTGGATGTTGCTCAGGAAAAAAGAGAATAGGGAAAAGTGAGGCTTTTAGTTCATGCTTTTCTGTGCATCATGGGGTTATTGGAAGAAATACGTGACAAGTCCAATATAACTGCCACAAGTGAAAATATATTGCTTGTGTATTGTGTTTCTGACTGCCTTGCTTGCACTGGATTGAAAACTGATGCTAGCTGTCTTTGCCTGAGAGGTCAAAGAACTGTTTTATTATCCTTTTCCAGGTCTGTGAAGGGAGATCTTTTCTCTCAGCTTCGATTCCAATGCATGAATTTCACCTAGTTTGCTAACTAGTGTTTTGTCTTTTTATAAATGTAAGTGAGCTGCAGTATGGCTTCTTTCCTTCTTTTTCTCTTTTGTGCACCTGTCTCACTTCCTCAGTGTGGGAAGTTTTGTAATTTCAAAAGCTTGTTGCTATGGTCCAATTTCCTTATATGTTTAAGAGTGTAAGAGCTGAAATAAACTTTTCTCAGTTGAAAAATACAGAAATTATCCAGAGCTCCACCCTCAAAGTGTTCTGGTTTTACAGTTCATCCTGTCAACATCAGATAACAGAAGCAAATAGATTTTGTGAAGGAACTGACCAGTCTTGGTGAGGAGGTGCAAGACACAGACTGAAACCAGGCAACTAAAAATAAGTCATATTTCTTAAAAGTATAGACAGCCCTCTGACAGGTACAAGAATGCCTACTGTTGGCTTTTTACCTCTATGGGAAGGCAAAACAATACTGTGTGCCAGAATTGTATTGTGTGAGTGTTTTTCTATACTTGGCAATGAGCTGCACTAATTTTCTCGGCCTGGTGCCTTGGCTTGTATAGGAACTGGGGACAATGTAAGCATGGTCTGCTTGATGGTGAGGGCTTGCTCTTATGGAGAAAATAGTCCAGTGTGTGACTCTTCTTATGCACTTGCACAGCTCTCACCTGGGAGCAGCTGCTTTGCACCCCTGTTCCCAGAGATGGGAATGGCTGGGTCTGTTCCCCTTGGTGGCAGCAGAACTGGGACTGGCAGCCAGTGCTCACTGATGTGGCACAGAAATCACAGTGATCAGTCCTTCCCATCTCAGGTTAAGGCATATGATGCTCTTTGGGAATAAATAGGTTAAAAGTACCTGATGCTGCTCATACTAATCAGGTTTTTATGCAAACCGAAGTTCAAGTTTGAAATTCCTGGATTTGGGTGCAGCTGCGCACAGCAAGTACAGATGTGGACGTGAGGGGTAATGCTCAGTGCTTCAGTGGTGATGGCTGCTCCTGGCTTTTTGCAGGAAAGGGAGCTGACTTTTGTCCCATCCCACCTCAGGCACATACTCAGAGCTGTGGATGTCTTTGGGTCCTTCTATGATCTGTCTTCTTTTTGGCACATGACAGTGGGGTGCGTGTTAAAATTTCAGGGCCCTTCCTGGGATCCATTTCATGAAAACATGGATGCTCCAAGCTCAAGACATGGTTGCTCTGAGCCGAACATGTCTCCCCAGGCTCCCAATATGATCTACAGAGAGAAAAAGGCCCTTTTAGGGTGTGCCTTGTATCATCCTCCTGTGGGTGTTTTAAAAATAGGTCAGAGAGTTGCACTCTAAAAATGCTGATTCCTCTTGTAGTCTCCCTGGTCTCTGTCTCCCGTGTGTTGTGTTGTATATTGGAGCAGCTGAGAGGAGTTCCACCTGCTCCTCTCACTGTGGGGATGCAGGCAGGCAGCATTGCTAACAAATCCATCAAGCAAAAGCACTGTGGTAGCGTGGCTTTCACCCTTTCTCTTCATTTTGCCACTTGTTTGTTGGGATGGAGGAAGAGGAAACAACAACAAAAAAGCCATCTGAGAAGTGAATTTCCAGGAGAATTCGAGGAAAAAGTCCTAGTATTCAGTTCTGGTTTGTGTACTAATACACTCTTTCAGCCTGGCAATCCAAGTGTTCCAGCTTCCACTCGTACACTATCAATCTCTTGTGTGTAGTCTGAGATGCAAGTTAAACAATAACTTCTCCTCTATAGTTTCTTTCCTTCTTTCAATCCGTACTCTTTGGCCCTGCCATATAGCTGGTTTGTTTTACTCTTAGGCCGGTATAACTGCCTTCAAGCCATTCTATTTCTTACTTCCTGTCAGAAGTGGTGCTGAATCAGGCAACCTTGTATCATCTTAGGTTTAAAAGAAGGAAGAGAAAAGAGTTTACTGGTGTAGAAAAAAAGTCCTAATTTGTGACAATTGTGCCAAATCATGTGACTGCAGAAGTAGTAACCAAATGTACTTTCTGGAAAGAAATAATTTCTACCAAAGTAGCCCTTTTTGATCCCAATTACCATGTGAGAGACAGTGCACAAAACATATTGTGACTACCTCGAAGCATATGACATCCAGCTGCAAACAGTTCCTTGATCTAGGTGGGCTTTTAGCCGTGGGACTGTGAGGAAGTCAAGTGGTGAGTATGTGCTGCATCCAGGTGGGGCCTGAAGACTTGTGTCATGCCTGGTTTTTTCTTCTTTTTCCATAAAGTCTGTCCACCTGTAATCTAAAAGGAAAGCAGGGGAGTAAAGTAATTGCTATCCATATTGTGTGTGTGTTTTGGGAATGGAGAAGTCATCCAAGTTTACTTGAAGGCTTTGACTCCTGCCCTTGCGAGCTTGATGCTTGTAGTTAGAGTGTCTGTCCATGGTTTACAGCTGATGGCATTTGATGACTTTCCAGATGGCAGCAGAGAGAAGGAAATCAAATGCAGAAGGTTAGGACACAGTTTGACAGACTGGCTTGCTAAGGCCACAACACCACTTTGAGTTACTTTCTCTAAGCATCAGTAGGGCTTTGAGCTATCACCTTTCTTAATGACTGCAGTGGCACACCAGTATTTTAGATGATGCTTCCCTTACGAGGCAAAGCCCATTTCTCAGGGCTGATGTTCTATTCATGAAGTAAGAGCTGGAGGGAGAAATATTTTTATTTGAACCAGTGGCTTGTGTCATGTGGTTTTTTGCCTCTTTTGCATACAGTGTAATGCAAAATACTTTGTCACTTATTTGGCATAAAGAAATTACAAGATAGATTATTATTTGTACCTACATATTCCCAAATGTGCATTCTCTGCTGATCTTAAGATAAGAGTGGCTTGGCCTCTTAACCCAGACTCTTTTGTGGAGAGATTAGAGAAGTGACTGCTTTTGTAAAACTTGTATTTAATTTCCCCAGCTTTCCGTAAGTAAACATTATGCAGTTTTGCCAACAAGCTGAACTTGGAGGCTTTGTGCCAGGATGATTCTACCTGCCTTTAGTAGGTATTTCAAGAATGTCTTTTTTCAATCATGCTTTGAGGGGCTAGAAGTCACAACTGAGTGTGGAATTCATGCACTTCCAGAGTTCAGACTTGTTTGGGGTGAAGGAAAAGCTGATTTTCTTCAGCAGCAGAAGGGGGGATCCAACCCCTCTTTCCCAGTTCTCTGTATACTACTGAGGCTGTTAGATTCATCCAGCTCAAGGCACTGTCCTCGCCTCTATGTGAGGTGTTTGAGGCTGTTACTGAGCTCTCTAATGCCAGCATCTATTGGGGTAGAGGAGAAAAAAAAGTGAGGCCGGGCTCATAATGTATCCTCTGCTTTTCTTGCTCATTAAACTGGTCACCTGAGCCCGAACTCCCGTGTCCCCTCACAATAGAAGGTAGATTTGTCAGGTAACAGCTGCAAAGACCAGGGTGTGCATAGCACAAGGAGGGATTAGCAGCAAACAGGCATATCGGGATTCAAAATGCAATATTGATTAGCTCATTAAAATTAATAAGACACTCAATTATAGAAGTCCCATTACATTTTGCAGTTCTTCTGGAAGCAGAACAATTTATATGTCCTTATCCTTTCAGGAATACCTCACACAAGACAAATTTTAGTGTCATTTTCCTCTGCAAACCACAGAATGTGTTAACTTTTAATAGAGCCCAAGTTCATCAGTGTTTTATTCAGTAAAACACTGGTTTTGGTAGGGCACTGTTTTTAATAGGCTGGAAGATGTTGTCCTAGTGTTATGTACTAAAAAGTTTCTTTCACTGAGAGCGATCTAAATTAGTGAATAATTGGACTAGTGTTGTTTTAGGTAGGGTAAAAAATTAAAAGGCAGATATTCACATCCTGGCCAATTTTAGCAAATCAGACAAATCTGTTTCAAAATACAGCACACAGAGGGGGAACCCTTTGATTCAAGCTCAGGAACTCAAGGAACAAGTATGTGAAAGGGCATGTTGTTCCTAAAAGGGAAAAGAGTCGAATTTTTCCCAATCATTCAGAAATATACATATGGCCTCCATAGTACATAAACACAATTTTTCAGGCTATGGATCTAATTGCCTTATGATCTTTAATGACTTAGAAATGGATTTCCAATGTGAATTTCTATGCTTTACTGAGGTGTTTTTTTTGGGGGGGGGTGGGGATTTTTTGGGGTTTTTTTTGAATAGTATCTTTAATAAAGGCTTTGCTTGACAGGGTTTGAGCCACCTGACTCATGGCAATTCTTGCTGAAATGAGAAATTGCTCTAGGAATACTCAGTTTCCATGCAAGAGAGAGGCTGGAGGAAGATAAAGTCATAAAACTAAGATCCTGGAATGATTGTTAAGTGGATGGCACTTCTCATGGATGTGGTCACTGCTATTTCTTTTTTCCACAGAGTGTTGATTGAATTTTTTTGCCACATTGCTCAAGAGAGCTAACTTTCCTGTTTTACCAGAAGCTTATAGTTCACATCCTTGTTTTGCCCTGCCATTGTGCTCATCTTCAGTCCCACTTTGGAATAAGCTGTGTGTTCGATTTCAGTGTTGCTTCTCTGGCTCATGATCACAGCAGATCACAGGTGATAACAAAAAAGCTTTGGGAGCTGAACTCAAAGGAGAGGCCCAGAAATGAAATGGTGAAAACACCACATAGCCCTTCGTCAAAACCACCCCTTTTCTGATAATCAAAGTCATTGGTAAAGTTCTTTGGTAAAATGTATGCAGGTTGTGGGTGTGTGTTAAGGTGTTTGGTGCTTTCCGTTAAGCTCCAAGATTCTGGAGATGTGAAAGCTATGCAAAAATATGTGTCATGTAAAAGAGATTTCTCCCACTCCTATCTGTAGAGAGAAATGACAGAATTTGATCCAAATGTGCCTTGAAGACTTAAATAAAGAGTTTTAAGCACACAGAGGCTTTGGTTTGAGCCTCCAGTTTGTAATTTTGGGTGAGGAAGTGACTGTATCTACTACTTCTTAACAGTGAGTTACTAGCATTATAACGTAATTCTCCAAAACCACTGAAGTCTTCACTGAGTAGCCTTACAGAAAGACAGAGAAGTTGCAGGGGAAGGAAAGAGAGGAAACTGCAGCACCAGCAACAAGTATTGTCTCACAGTTTTCTTAATCTAATATAAAAATCTGCATTTTAATTTCTGGCTCATCAAATTTCTTATTGTTGCATCAGCCTGTGTGTCTTGGTAATAAGGTGTCTGGGAAAAATTGCAGTCTCTTACATTTGTGTGTGCTATAAATCCTTCTGTGCAATTTTGACTCCCTTGGTAGCAGAGAGAATGAGCAAAAAGGCTGTACCATATTCACAGAAATGAGCAGGAGTCTCATCCACTACCAGGCCACTGCCAAAAGACTCTGAAGAAGTGAGGCTGGAAGTACTTTTCCAGGCCTGCTTTAATTCCTTTGCATATGTTCCTAAACCAGATTTTAAAGGGAATGAATAAAATCAAACTGACATTTTATCTGGAGCTGTAACTTCCAGTGTCAGACTAGTGTCTGTCTTGCCATTTCTGGGAGCCCTGACAACAATACTGAACTTAACTTGCAGTGTGTATGGGGGAGGTAACTTTTGTATTCTTCCCATTTGGTTTCTTTTCTCTGCTTCCATTCCTTGATCTTATCTCTTAAAGTATTGTTTGTTAGTTTATTAGTTTTCCTCTTGCCTTTGTACAGAAAACTTGTTCATCTCCTGCCTATCTTTACTTTCCCTGGCCACTCCTAAGACTGATGAGAAACAGATTCCTCATACTTCTGTGATCCTGAAGATACTGGGCAAGCACAGATGAGCAGCAGGGAGGCAAAATATTTTGTCCTCCACCCCAGTAAGAAGACTCTTCTTTGGGGCTTGGGAGGAGGATTAAGACTGGATAGGGGAAGAAACCCATTATCTTCCTCTATCAAGCAGGTAGATATGAGATATCTGGAAATATTTAAATCTGTAGATTTCATTAAAAAGGCTGAGGAGGTAAGGGTAGGGCTGGGAATGACAAAAGCAGGCCTTGATTCAAGAAGCGAAAGCAAACAACTCAAGATTCCTTCAGGGCTCTCCCGCAAGACAGAAAATATGCAACAGTGTATTTCTCTGTGTAGGCTGTCTTTAAATGGAGGCAGACGGTCACAGGCGGTGTTTTGGATTCCAGGTTCAATAAAGGCACATCCTTCAGTTAGACGAGGCAAAACAGTGTCACTTACTAGAATTCAAAATCCATCTCTAAATGCCTCAGTGACTTGTCATCGAGTGACTCACTGCACTGTCATGATAGGGCTTCTGGCTTTCACATCAAAGTTACACTTGCTGAAACAGTGTCCTGCCAGCTCATATTAACAGTCCCCCCTCCCAAACTTGTTTCCAACTTACTCACGGCAAAGAGGGGATCTGGGGGTGTCAGGGCAGAAGAAGGCTGCAAAGGCAGATCAGAAATCTCACTACCTTGTAGACTTCAGAGCGCCAGGTTTTCATTTGTTCTGTGTGTCTCTGAAACAAGTCCTTGAGCTGCAAAAGAAAACTGTTCAGAAATGCTGAGCTATAAAAATTTCTAAGAATTTAGTAATTTGTTTTGTCCAACCAAAAATGTCTTTTCTTGCAGGCAATGGCTTCTTTTAAAGTTATTTGCTACTTTTGAAAAATGCTAATGTTGAAATGATCTCAGCTTGATTTCCTTTATCTCCCGCCTTTCATTAGATGATCATCAGGATCGGGTTTTTTGTTTGTTTTTTTGGTTTTTTTTTGTTTTGTTTTTTTGTTGTTGTTTTATTTGTTTGGTTTTGGGGTTTTTTTTGTTTGTTTAATTCACATAATCAATTTTATTCTAGGTGGCCTTTGTTTTTTTTTTTTTAAAGAGCCAGTTCTTTCTAACACTAGGTACATCCCCCCAGGAGCCCTTCCTGCCTTCTGATCCAATACTTATTCGTCCTGGGACCTAGTCCAAATGCCACCAACAGTGTTTGTGTGGGCTTTTTTTGTTTGTTTCAAAAACATTTCATCACATGCTGACATGTGGCAGCATTAAATGTGTAAATATGCAGTTTAGGATGTGATGGTCATGGACATGAAAAGAATCTCACCTGAGCAGCAACTGGCTTTCTGCTTTTTACATCATATCTATTTAAATATCATATTCAATATTTAAATTTAGTATTTCAGTGGATGCTTTGTGTTTCTGATGATATCGCTCTTTGAATCCCACCCTGTTGTTTTGGCTCCATATCGAGGAGCAGTGACTTCAACAAGGTGATCTCATCCAGTGTGTGGTGTAGCTGTGTTTGTTTTTGAAGGCTTGAGATCTTGTTCCATCTGCACTTCCTGTAGCTATAGGTAAATCATCTGAAATCCAAGATGATGAGCATGCCTGATTTCTGTGCTCTGTCTCTCCCTTCTCATGAATTCATGGGCTTCCCTTCTGTGGTGGGGCTCTTGTGAGTGTTTTTCTTTTCACTGGGGTGTGAATGGGGTGAGCAGGGAAAGAGTTCTCTGTGAAGCATGACCTGTGCTAGTTTCAGCATAAAAACTCTCTCTGTGAGGGCTCTAAATTCCTAATGAACTAACTACAAATTTTGGAGGAGAGGCTGTGGTTGACTTAACTTTCTTCTCAATTAGCATATGAGAAGCTTGTGTTTCGCTTTTTTTCTCAAAACTAGCTTGCACTCCCCTCCTCCCCCAAACTATAAAGCAAGGATGTGGCCCTTGGCAGCCGTTTTCCTTTTGATGTGGTCAACTCAAAATTAACATTAAAAGTGTAATTCTGAACCTGCATTTTCTTGGAGACTGAGTGCGTGATGAAAGGGCAGGAGGGATCTCTCTCCACCTGCTGGGAGTGTGCTCTTCGCTCGAGTTTCTTTGGAGCTGAGATCGAAGGATGAAGCTTGACACAGCTGAGCTCATCGTGGCACACAGCCATCCAAAGGCAAGGGTGCTTTTCACTTTCAGCACTTGGCTATGAGCTGACCTGGCAGGAAACTTTGCAAAGCAGTATGAGTGACTGTAGCTGTGGTGTAGTATTAATGATCACGGAGCTGCCTGCAGGTCTGAAAGCTGGAAGTAAGGTCTGTAAGACATACGGTGAGATTTAGTGGCTCCTCAGAACTGATGCTCAAGTAAGTGCCTTTTTACTCTGTCATTGTGGTACCTGCTGTACACAGCTTTTTATTTTGCTTATTTTGTACTTGCATTCCCCAGTCCCCAAGCTCTCTGAACTTCTAGCACCTGCCCAGTCAGCTCCTGCAGGACCTGCTTATGCTGCAGATATGAAAGTCCTCAGTGCAGAGTGGATTTTATAGAATCATAGAATGGCTTGGGTTGGAATGACCTTAAACATCATCTGGTTTCAAGCCCCCTGCCATGGGTAAGGAACCTTCTACTAGACGAGGTTACTCAAAACCCCATCCAGCCTGGTCTTGAACCCTTCCAGGGATGGGGCATCCACAGCTTCTTTGGGCAACCTCTGCCGGTGTCTCACCACTTTAATGGTAAAGAAGATCTTCCTAATGTCAAACCTAAACCTACCCTCCTTCAGCTTAACACCACCCCCCC
>VZRR01004864.1:202591-290293 GCA_013398015.1 Oreocharis arfaki
GCCCTGTCACTCCATGCCCTTGTCAAAAGTCCCTCTCCAACATTCTTATAGCCACCTTTAGGGGCTGGAAGGGGCTCTAAGCTGTTCCTGGAGCTTTCTCTTCTCCAGGCTGAACAGCTCCAAGTTTTTCAGCCTTTTGATTTTGACTCTTCTCTAGCTGGTTCTCTCTCTTTAATAAATGTATTTGTGAGAAAGACCCCGGCAAAAAAATCACAACCGGATCATGTATTTCTCCCCATCCCGTTGTTCTGTTGCTCTGAATCCTGCTTTGATTCTGTATGGAGGAATAATGCTTGTAATCCCTGCCACGTTGTAGGGACTTCCTGTGCTTTGCCTAGTGGGTTCCCTTGTTAGTGTAGCAGAGCACTGTTGGGATTTTTGCCGTCACTGACCTGCATAATGTCTTGTGTTGTGTAAGTGTTACATGTATTCTTGAGGAATTTTTCAGAATTGAAAGAATGATTATAAGCTATGCCCAAACTTCTTACTGGTGTCCAGCTGGAAATATATTTTTACTCCATGACAGAATTAAGTTGCTAATGCTGCTGCCAGTCACACAGAATTAAATAATCCTACTGTTTTGCTGTTCCTCTTCTACCTTGCAGTCCTCCACTTCACAGCCAAAGTGCTATAGTGTAGGAGTTGTACAAATGTTTGATGGCTTTTTCATGGAGGTGCTGTGATTCCTTGTCACCTTCCACCTAAACACTGCCACTAAAGGCTAATGGTGAGTATAAAACACAACTATGCTGGAGAAATAATATGCTTAGTTCTGTCATATAGGTGTAAAGGGCAAACAGAGAAGCAGCAGGCACAGGAGGAGTAAGAAAACAGATTTCTTATATAGTATAATGTCACTTTATCTCTGAATACCCTGCAATATGTACAGAAAGACTTCAGCAACATCTGTGCCTCAGAATTCATAGCCAAGATTAAAACAAAGCTTTTATCTGGCAGGAACAGTGCAGCAGGTATTTGGTAAGATCTGCCTGGCATGAAAGAATAAAAACCAAAAGTTGTGGAGGTTCTTTTTCTTTTTCTTTTCTTTCTTTTTCTTTTCTTTTCTTTTCTTTCTTATTCTTTTCTTTCTTTTTCTTATTCTTTTCTTTCTTTTTCTTATTCTTTTCTTTCTTTTTCTTTTTCTTTTCCTTCTCCTTAGCCAGGAGACATAACTCTCTCAGTAGCCCCTGAGTTTCAGTGGGAACATTCAGAGACTGTCTTAGCAGCACTTGAGAGCCTAACCTTGAGAACAAAAGTAGTGTTTCATGTGGTTACGTACTAAAAGATGTGGGTAGGCATCTAGTGGGAATCCAGAAAGCGCGTGGGCGCTTGATTCCCTCGGAAACTGTTGGGATTTGGCACCTAAGCTGGTAAAGTATTTAAAAAAAACTCTTAAATATCTTTCTGAAAATTTGGTCTGATGTTGCTAATCAGTGTGAAGGGTGGGGGGATTTTTTTATTGTGATGTAATGGTGCCTTTGATCTTTGTTACTTTCTAGTAGATAAACAGAAGGAAGTTGAAGGAAAGCAACAGAAGTGACTTTGGGGTTGGAGGGATTGACGCAAGAGGAAGATAAAAGCTATATACTTGTGTAGTTTTTATGAAATGAGTAGGAGGGCAGGACTGCTATGGGCTTCTGAAGGGTATAAATGCCAAGGAATGGAGGGTGTGGAAGAAGGAAACTGAGTCTCTACTCTGCAAGTGCCTGTGCAGGCAGGTAGCTTCTCACACAGCCTCATCCAGAAGGAGCATTTCCGTTGAACCTTGTGAGTGTTGCAGGGATGTGCTGGTGAGGAAAAGAAACACTTTTTGTGGCAGCAAGGAAGGTACCTGCTTTAGTACTTCAGTCAGGGTAAACCACTAAAATCTGCAGTTGTTTTTACCTCAGATTGGCTGGCATCTATAAATGTCATCACATCGCACAAAAGCTACTTTCCATTTGTGCTGGCCTTCCCGGACAGGAGCTTTAGAAAACTCCACTTTAGGCCCCGATAGCTCCTGTCCCAAGCTTGGATCGTGAGTGCTTGGATCTCCACCCTGCCTTACAGCTGGCTGCCATGGTGACACAGTTAATCTCACTGATCTCTTGTGGTATCTGAAACTTTCACCAGGAGGGAAAAGCGGGGTGACAGCTGCTCCAGGGCACAGGCTGGTAGGAGGGGGACAGCAGGCAGGTAAAACAGTCTGTCTTGGGACTGCTCTTCTGAGATGTTAGGACATCACTTATTATATCCACTAGGACATAAATATTACATACGTGAGGATATAATCCAATAAGATTTGGGTATCCTGGGGAGTGCTTGATGTCAAAGGTGTAAAAAAGCTACTTGAAGATGATAAAGCATTAGCAGAGAATATCGAGTCTTAACTGCTGGAGGTGTTGGGGATGTTCCCATGTCAAGTGCACTTCTTGTTGCCAATAGATCCAAAAACTAATTTGAGATAATTACAAAAGGACAAATTAGACCAAATAGATAAATGTCAATAAGTCACCAGAGCTGGATGGCATTCAAGAGTCCTGAGGAGCTTGAATGTGAAACTGCAGAACTGCTGGCCAAGCTGTATAATTTATCACTACAGGCAGCCGCTGTGCCAGAGGACTGGGGAGCTGCCAGTGTGATTCCCAACTATAAAAAGGGCTCTAGAGGGGATATTGGGAACAGCACAACAGAGTCATGTTATGAGGAATGGAAAGGATCTCTGAACATGTAGAAAAATGTTAACTGTTGGGAAAGTCAGTGTGGCTTCTGAAAATGAAAATCCTCCTGCCCAACCCCATGAAGTTCTGTGGGGTGTTAATAAGAAGGGGTTAAAGTGGATTTAATAATTTTGGATTTTCAGAAAACTTCTGCCAACGGAAGTTTGAGCTTCTGTAAGTTGGGATGGAAGGCTTTTTTTATGGTTTGATAGCTTCATGCGTGATAGGAAGTAAAAACTTTGGGACAATTTCACATTTTATGATGGAGAGTGAACATCACTGCAGCAGCAACCAAAAAAGCCACCATCTTCATCGGGAAGGTGATGAACGACACCATTTGGTTTGGTATAAATGCTCGATGCGCCCACATGTCATGGGAGATGTGCAGTTCTGGTCTCCACATCTCTTGCAGAGCACAGTGGCATTGCAGAAAGGGCAAAGAAATGGGCTACCTTCCAAGAAGAAGCTAAAATAGTTGAGACTATTCCATATAGGAAGAAGGGAAGGAACACAGGTGCAAGTCATAAAGTCAGCAGGTGAAACTAATATGAGCTATCAGCTCTCATGCTTTTATAGCCAGGGAACTTTTGATTAAACACAATGGGCTTTGATCTTAAAATAGGTGAAAAACCATACTAGTGCAGTGGAGAATTGGTGTAGCCTCAGAATAGGTAGAATTTGGTGACAGGCTTTCAGGCACTCAGCAGTGCAGAGCGAATCCCACTTGTACTTAGCAAGACTCTTGCCTTTGCAAGAGTCTCTTCATGACCCTTCCTTTCCCCAGGGCTCTCCTCTCCAGTTTTTCATAGGAAGCAATTATCCAGGTGGCTGGCAAGTGTTTGACACTCCCTTGTGTGCACAATGATTTTTTTTTTTCCTTTAATTATAAGTGATTTATTCCTCATAGAAGTAATTTTTTTTAATGCTGCCTTCAGCAGGGTGTGCATGTGAACTTTATTTTAATTAAGGGTGAGGAATCTGTTTTACATAACTATATCCCAGATTCTCATGAGAGAGTGAAAACAGCCCTGAGGGATTGATGAAAAGCCCAGTGAAATCGGTTGCCTCACCGATGGGAGGCCTGATACCAATCTCTCAGGTTTTCTCTACCTGTAGGACGTGCTCCAAGCTGGTTGACAGCCAGAGGAACTGAACCAATGAAGAGGCACTGCCTCCTCACTTCTTTATTTTGGGCCACTAATTTGTGGTTCTGGGCACATGCTGGGGTGGCTGTTGCAGCTCTGCCTGAGGTTGTTGTCCCTCTAGTGGGAGGGGCCAAATGGGATGTGAATCTGCTTCCAAGCCCTTTCAGCCATGTCCTGGTGCTGGCTCAGACAACTTCTGCCACCGTGCCCGTTGCCAGGGCATTGTATTGCAACACTTGGTTCACCCATCTCCTTGGAACAGGGCTGCCTGTTGTGATCAAAGTGTGGTCCCCACCAGCCAGCTGAGTTGCTAATTTAATAGCAGTACTAGTGGGATTGGGTCAAGGTTATTCTCTGAATCTTTGAGAAAGAAAACAAATGGCGCTGAAAGTCACAAACAAATGCTGTTGGCTAAAATTTGTTTTGAGTTGTAAAACCTGAAAGGGACAGGGAGCAGATGAGTAAAATATTTCTGTACCATTAAGGAGGGAAAATCCAGGGTGTGTGCATGGCCTTTGGTTTGTTTTCCTGTTAAGAAAAAAGAAATGATAAAGGTGTTAAAACTCAGCTGTTGCTGGAATTGTGCTGGAAGTGGGGCATACAAATAAAAGAAGACCTCTTTTACTGTGCACAAAGAGAAATATGAAAAACAAACCACAAACTCTGTAAAGAGGCTAATGAAGTTTGAGTCAAACCTGGCATGTCATTAGTACCTTGTTTGTAGTGACTGAAGCAAACATCCCTTTCAGAAAGTCTTTAATACTGGAGATAGTTTTAGTCCTGTTATCAGAACCTCGGTGTAGTTGAAGAAGCTGAACTGCTGATAGACTGCACAGCTGAGACCTTCAGCTTGATTCCTGCTGAATCTAGTGGTGGCTGGCATTTTTTTCTGATGCCAAAAGCCTAGAGAGGTTTGGCATGATGCCAGTGCATGAGGACAGTGTTGGTTTTGTTCTATTTCTGCTTCTGCCCCAAGAGCTCTTTCTAGAGAGTGTCTAGAAATTTGGCTTCTGTTATCAGAATCTTACATGAATCAAAGGAGGGTTTTGATGCTCACCTCTTAGTGTTTTATTGAAGTGGCAGTTCATGCCATCGATCTGAAAAGTGTTTAGGAGTTAAAATTGATGGGAAGTAACTGGTGATGCTGGGGCTTTGCAGCCCCAGGTGGGCATCTGCCACCCGTCTCCTGGGGAAGGAGGAAACAGATGAGCAAGGAGGTGGGGCAAAGATAAGCCTGTGGGAATAGATGTCCTTCCGCTGTTCAGCAGAGCAACATAAATGAGTGCACTTTAGAGAGGAAGGAATGTGATGATCATGTCACAACTTGGATGTGCTTTGCTCTGGGGTGAGTTCATAGGTTGGAGCCTGTGCTTTGAGTGGTCAACAGATTCAGCCTGATGTGAGGTGAGGGAAGTGGGGGAGCAAGGTCAGTGTCAGTCTGAGGGGATGTGCTGAGGGCTTTAAGCACCTCAGAGTGTAGAAGCTGTAGAGAAATGTTTGATGGTGAAATCTTTTTCCAGAAAAAGAGGCCTGAACGTTTCCTTCATCTCAACAGAACAACAGGAAATGGCCCCAAGATATGCCAGGGGAGGATTAGATTAAATACTAGGAATTTTTTTTTCACATGACCATTGTAAATTGTTGGAACAAATTGCTTAAAGAAGTGGTGGAGTCACCATCCCTGTAAGTGTTCAGAAAATGTGTGGCTATGGCACTTGAGGACATGGTTTAACGGTGAATGTGGTGGTGGTGCTGGGTTGATGGCTGGACTTGATGATCTTAAAGGCCTTTTCCAACCTTAATGATTCTATGATTCTGTGACATGAAAATCCCATTCCTGGCATAGGTGGTCGGAACAAGAACACTATAACCTGTGCCAGGAGCAGTGATCCAAATCTCTGTTTTATGCAACCTGTGCCCTATAGGGAGTAGGGTAAAGTGTTGTTATCCCCTGGTGGTTTAAACCAGGAACAAATCTGTGAGACTCATTCAGGCGGAAAGGCAAAAGAGAGTGAGCAGTGCCAATGCCTCTGATTGGGAAAGTTGTAAAGAAGATGGATAAGGATGGCAGACTGCTGCCAGTTCCTCCTGCTCTCTGAGCAGTTTCCATTCTGAGTGTGGTACCACCCCAGCAGCTTCTGCCTGGCAGCCTGTTCCAGCAGCAAATCCCCGCTCCATGCCTTGCTTCCAGAGTCACTTGCAAAATTAGCAGGGGGTTGGAGAGTTGCAGGTGCAGAACCAGAACAGGACAGAAGCCTGGAAGATGTGTTTCTTCTCTGCTGTAAACTTGTGTGACCTTTCTCAACTCACTTCAGCTGTGTCCTCAGTTTACAGAAGGGTAGTGGAGCTACTGTGCACCTTCAGGTATTCTGTGTTACCTTGCAGAAGTTGTTCTTTCACCCACATTAGTAACGTTTTATCACTGAGTAGTGTTTTATGCATGAATGATTTTCTGTACAGTGCTTTAAATTTAGAAAAGGGTGCTGAAATTTTATGAGCCTCTTGTATAGGCAGAGTTGGCCAAGGGGGTGGGGGAAGGAGGAGTTGTATCCTTTTCTGCAGAAACTCTTGTGCATTTTCTCTTCCAAAATAATTTCAGGCTATTTATTTATATCAAACCTTTGTTAATTCATTGTACACTGAAACAGCAGATAGAGGGTTCTTTTGGAAAGCTGTACAGATTAGAAGATGCTTCAATGCATGAACCATAAGCAAGGAAATAAGAACACCCTAAGGAATAATATGAAGTGTGATGCTTTCTGGGCCTGCTACACAGCTGCAAAGCAATGGGTGAAGTCAGATTTTTGCCTACACAGCTCTCCTAAGTCTCAGTACTTCGAGTTTTACTTTGCTTGCTTTGGCTTCTGAGACAGCCGGTGTCTGGAGCTGAGGCACTCCGGTACTTTGCTTAGTGTCCCCAAAAGACCTGCAAACTTAGCCAAGCTTTTGGGCTTGAAAGAGATGAGCTGCCTGGTTTGAATTGCAACTGGGTGCCTCTGGTTCCGGGAGGCTGCAATGACTGCGACCTTTTGAAATCTTGTTCAAACTGTTTTTGTTACACTCAGACAGGAATGTTATGTTCTTTGTTCTGTCTCCTAAAAGGCAAACTTTTCTGTATAGGCCGCTTGTGGCTTTTAGAGTTTGATATATATGGGTCAGGGGAGGAAGCAGGCGTAGACTGTTGGATGTTTTCAAGCTGCTGAAAAAGTCCTTCTGAGTGCATGAAGTGGGTTTTAAGATCCCAGCTGAATTTTTGCAAATAACCTCTGTCTTGATTAGGAACAGAAATAAGCCCCCAAATGTGAATTGCTTCCGATATGTGTGCACACAAGTGAGTGGGCCGACTCTTCTCTGAGACAGACCTGTGGGGTGAAGGGTTACATGTTTAATTATGAACCCCTTCTCCTGGAAGGAATCACAGAGCGTCTCAGCAACCATTACTGAAATGTCATTGTTTTTCAAGCTGAATAAAAATATGCGTTCAGTCGTTAAAATCAAGGAAAAGGTTTCCATTGCCTCTTGGAAGGGCTCTTCTTGATGCCTGCACACCTTTAGGTACATGTCTTTACAGAATCACAGACTGGCTGAGGTGGGAAGGGAACTCCAAAGGTCATCTGGCCCAACCTGCTGTAGTCAAGCAAGGCCACTCCCAGGCAGTTACCCCGGACTGTGCCCAGACAGCATTTAAACATCTCCAAGGATGGAGACTCCACCACCTTTCTGGCCAGCCTGTGTCAGTGCTTGGTCACCCTCACAGTGAAAAAGTGTTTCCTAATGTTCAGAGGGGCCCCCTGTGTTTCAGATTGTGCCCATGGCCTCTGGCCCTGGCCCTGGGCATCACTGACAAGAGCCTGGCTCTGTCTGCTTTGCACCCTCCCTGCAGGGATTTATAGACATTGATGAGATCCCCCTGAGCCTGCTCTTTTCTTGGCTGAACACTCCCATTTCTGTCAGCCTTTCATCACAGAAGAGGTGTTCCTGTCAGCATCTTTGTGGCCCTTTGCTGGACTCTCTCTGGGCTGTGTGTCTCTTATACAGGAAAGCCCAGAACTGGACCCAGCTGTCCAGGTGTGCCTTCACCAGTGCTGAGGAGAGGAGAAGGATCATCTGCCTTGAACCTGCTGGCAATATTTGGCCTAATGCAGCCCAGGATACCATTTGCCTTCTTGGCTGCAAGGACCACCCACTGCTGGCTCACCCTCAACTTGGTGACCACCAGGACCCCCAGGTCCTTTTCTGCCAGAGTGTTTTCCATCTGGGTGACCCCCAGCATATGTAGGTGCCTCCCTGTTCCTCCCTGAGTGCAGGACTTTGTGTTTCTCCTTGTTGAACTTCATGAGGTGCCTGTAGACCCACCTGTGGTTCCCTGGGTCTTCTGGAACATCAGGACTGACATTTGCTTCCCTCCAGTCTACGGGCCCTTCTGCTGCTTGCCATGATTGAAGAAAAATTACTGAGCCTGGCCTCTCAGTGGCATCTGCCAGCTCCCTTGGCATTCCTGGATGCATTCTGTTAAGGCCTGTGTACTTATTTTGAATCTCTATCTCTAGATGTGAACAGAAACTTCTAGAGAAGGGCTAAGGCTTGAGAATGCAGCCTGTTCCTTGGTCCTCCTTTCTTCTCTTCTTTTCCTCTCTCCATTGCCTGCTGACCTCAGTCCTCAGCTACTGCTAGAGGCTCTTTGCTTGCATGACAAGACTGTTGTGGGTTTGGCTTTACATTTAAAGCCTACAGATAATGTGGCTTTAAGGCCAGGACACCTGTTTTGCAAAGGTTCTCATGCTGTGTGGGGCTGCTTCTGGGGTGTCATGTACATACACAATTTGGTGTGTGTCTCTTGCGCAGTGTTTGCTGTTTATTCCTGGCTGAGGAAGGGAGTCTGTCACAAGGACTGACTGTGCAACTTCAGCTCAAACTGCCTTAACTCACACTATTTACTTTGGAAATGACAGTTTCAATTGCTGCTGATAACCCAACTGATTGTTATGTTTTACATTTAGCACTGTTTTTTTAGTTCTTTCCTTAATTACTTCTGTAAATAATTTTAGAGGACTTAGCATTAATTTTGGGGAAGCTGGCGTATGGGGCTGCGAGGCTAGCAGCAGGTGCTGTAAGTAATCACTCTTCTAAATTAAGCAACACTTTGTGAGGCAGTAGGTTAATTTCTGGGTAAGCAGCCTGCATACAGATCTTTGGAATCAGCTGGATTGTGACCCAGCAAGTGACTCAAGGCTTTGTGTAGGTTTATTTGCTTGAGTTATCTCACTGAAGCCTTTCATTTTTAGAGGAAACTGGGGCCGTGCTTGAATGTCTGTCTAAACTGTGTTATCGTGTTGAAGTTTTTGGCACCTGGCTTTGTGCTTGTCTTTGTAGCTCAGTCTTCACTGCCACTGGAGGTGTATTTGGAGCATGGGCAGCTTCATGGCTTAACCGTGTCAAGCTGCCTGGAGCCAGGGTATCTATCTTAGAATGGCTTGGGTGGGAAGGGACCTTAAAGATCATCTCATTCCAAACCCCTGCCATGGGCAGGGCCACCTTCCACTAAATCAGGTTGCTCAAAGCCCCATCCAACCTGGCCTTGAACATCCCCAGGGATGGGGCATCCACAACCTCTCTGGGCAACCTGTGACAGTGTCTCACCACTCTCACAGTAGAAAATTTCTTCCTAATATCGAATCTAAACCTGCTTTCTGTCAGTTTGAAGCCTTTTCCTCTTGTCTTATCTCTACATGCCCTAGTAAATGGATCTCGTCCAGATTTCTTGTAGGCAATATTTGGGTACTAAAAGACCACAGTGTTTATGAGTGGCTCATGCTTATGCTGAAGTCTGTGCTGCTGTGGGTTTCTCTCATTCCTACAAGAGCAAGCAAAGTCATGCTTGAGAGCTTTGTGCTGTTTCTTTCTCTGCCTTTGTGCCTGTGTCTTGGTTTGAAAGACAGGCCTCTGTTTAAGTGACGCAGAAACCCCCTTTGAAATGGGAAATGCAACCCCCTTCTCTCCGGATTATTATAACTTTGAAATTAAGGGGCTTTCAGGCAAGGATATGAGAAATAGGAATAACAGTTCTTTACTGATTTATAGATATAAACCAAAACAAAACAATGAACAGCAATGACTTTGGCAGTTATAACAGCACAGTCACCCAGTGCAGCCTTCTCGGCTGCCAGGCAGCTTCCCCTCCTGGAGCAGTGCTGGTCACAGCCGGCAGCTTCCCCTCCTGGAGCAGCGCTGGTCACAGCCGGCAGCTTCCCCTCCTGGAGCAGTGCTGGTCACAGCCGGCAGCAGCGCTGGTGGCTCCCGGTGAGCAGGGTGGGTGCAACAGCTCCGGTGAAAACAGCGGTCCCGTGGAAAAGGCCTGGTACTTGCCTGAAGGTCCAGTGATGCAGCCTCTCGTCTTCTGGAAGTCCAGCGGCGAAAAGCTCCCTTGTGCCTGAAAAACCTCTGATTATATCCAAGTGGGAAATGTTCTGTGCCCCCTCCCAGGCGGAGCATCTCACAGTGGGGTGGTGAGGCACTGATGGGGCCATTAACAGGAGATAGTTTGGAGTCCGTTATCTATGAGTCCTTTGGCAAGGCACAAATGCTCCCATTAACAGAAGATGGTCCGGAGGGAGGAGGCAAAGAAACACTGCCCCACCTGGTTTCACAGCTCATGAAGATGGTAATAGAATATATTGCAACCCAGGACAGCCTGTAAGTGGATTTCTGCAAAAACATTTCCTCTAATATCTCTGGTGGAGTTCTCATGGGGTCTGTAAGCAGCAACTGTTGACCAGATTGTGCTCAAGTGCTGCCTGTCACTTCTGCGTTGTCGCAGCTCTGGCCAGCATTGTTCTTGCTCAGGGCTTGGAGATTGCCTGCAGAAATGTGACCCACTCTTCATAAAACCACTCTTGAGTCTGTGAGGCTGATGGGCTCAGTGACTTCAAAACCTAAATGATTTTTCATGGGCTCTGCAGAGTTCTGAGGAAATCAGTAAAATCTTAATTTCTGTTATTACACAGAATACGACTTTGGAGCACTTTGTCTCACTTGTGGAGTAGGAAGGTACAGTTTTTACAAGCTCAAGCTCTCTTTAAAATCTATCTTCCTGTGTGAAGATTGTGCCAAAAAGTAATGGGAAAGGTGGAATTTCTACTTACATGGAATCCGATGTAAAGTGGAATAGAGCAGAAAAAATTCCCTTCTCCAAGGATTCAAGAAAGGAGAGAACTTCAGAGAGCTGGAGAGAAAAAATGGATTTTTATTGCCTCTATGTCAACTGGGACTTGTCTTTCCTTTAACTTAGAGTTGGTGCTTCCTGTACCTGTGGATGCTCAGCCTAATTATCAAACCGGTGCTTGAAATCATATACCTGCTAAAAAGGTCTGAAGCCACTTCCTACACTCTTTAGCTTGATTTTTTTGCTATGGTCAATCATATTCAGATCAAAATGTTCTTAGGCTTAAAAGACAGTTTTGGGATACAGCCCTTTCATGTTTAAAAAATTAATAATCCAAATGGCAGGCTTCTGAAGGTAGAGCTCAATTCTCATGAACAGTGTTACAGAATGACATGGCTCTTGTGATTTATTTAGAGGTCTGTAATCTCTTTAATCCTCTTCTCACTTTCTAGACTAAAACTGTACTCACTTCTTTGCTGTGAAATCTTGAAAAAGCACAGTTCATGTGTGCGGAGGCTAACAAACAATATTGTACTGTCTGCTCTATAATGGAAACTACATGTATAAGCAACTTGATTTTTTGATAGCCCAGCTTTACTTGAAAACCTGAATTCTCACGGAGCTCTGAAGGCAAACAGCCCTCTTCAGGTGACATTCTGGTTCTGTGGGAATTGGGACTGAAATATTTTTTAAAATAAATGGTGAAGAAGAAGTCATACACAGACTCTCCACGCTTTATGGATCTTCTGACAGTGGATGCCTCATGGGTTTAACAGATGATCCAAATGCATACTGATGCCTTCAGATGATCTCAGTGTATTCTCTAGGATGGTGTGAGATGTCTGTAAGCTTGGAAATGGAGAGGTGCAATGGGCAGGAGCTGGATGGACAATGAGTTGGTGATGGAAGCATAGAAGCATGCTGATCTTTGACAGCCTTTTCAAAAGAGGCCAGAATCTGAACTCTTTTAAGTACTGCGGGGAAGAAGGCAGGGAAATCTTTTTTCCCGGATGATTTAGCTCTCTGGGGGCTGCAAGAATTGAAATGTCAGGTAAGGAAGTGACCAGATACTCAACAAGTGTCATGAAGGCTGGCTTTCTGAGTGGACTTCTAAAGAGAAAGCACAGGACCAAAATTCTCTGCTTCAGATTTGTAGATTTTGAGGGTAATAGGTAATTTAAGAATATTGCTTTGCACCTTTCTCACTGACTGCCCTAGCCTCAGTCTATCCAAATATTTTTTCCAGGCGGCATGAAGAATTTGTAATGCTTTCTGTTATCAGAAGCAGGACTTGAAAGAATCCTGCACCATACCAAAGATATGAATGCTGCGTTAGGGAATTTGGACATATTAATAAAAACAAGATATTACTCTACCACTCTCTCATCTGAAATTAAACCTGTCAAGCAAATTGCTGAAACAGTAGACGGAAACTTGGCAATTACGTTTGTGTGGCAATTTGATTCTGTTCTCCTAAAATACCTCTGGAGAGCATCCAACTGTAGCTCTGCTCTGATCCCAAGACTACCCTGTGGATGCCCTGAACGCAGACACGTAAGCAGCAAGCTCTGGCGGCCTGATCTGTGTAGTTGCTGGAAAGCTTCAAAATCTGGTTTGCTCTCAGAGGGCTTTCCATGTGGGAAAGGAACTGATACCATTCCAATTTTAACTCTGGAAGAGGAAGGGAAAATATAAAAGCTTCAGAGAAGCAAGTTTTTGTCTAGACGGTGGAGCCAGCTGGGTGTCTCGTTCTGTCTTGTCAGGCTGCCTTCTTGTTTGGGGCTCTGTCTGAGTGGTTGACAAGTGCATTATTTCTGTGAAAATAAACCCACTTTTGGTGTGGCAAATGAACCCTGGTCTCCCATGATCATCTCCTGCCATGGTTGTTTCATGAATGCTTTCCTGACCCATATAAATGCACAATCTCCTCTCCTTGTCCTTTCACAGTCATAATTTGAAAAGCTTTCCTCTGTTTTTGCCTTAAAAATTACTTTTGAAGTGAAAGGTCCCTTTTGTTTCACTGAATATAAAGTGTGCATGATAATTACAGGGCAATTGCTGTGTTAGCTGAGATACTGCAGCGTTTCTGCAGGACGAAACCCTGCTCCAAGCAGGAGCAGTTCAACTTCTCTCACTCAAACCCCAGGGGCCAGGGATGAGGAATTTCCTAGGTTTTCTGCTCAGCAGTGACAGTGGTATCTGTGTGGATACTATATATTGCACTGTAAGTAATAGTTTAATGGCCTTGCATGCGATAAAATGCTGTTTTGTGCTGGTGTGTGGTTTTCAATAGTATGTCAGAAAATTACTTATGCCTTTTAATCTGCATCATTCAATAAGGCAATATTTTTAAAAAGTGATTATGATATCAAGGGTTTGTGAAGTGAAGGGCAGAGAGGGTTTTGCTGCTCCAAAGATTTCTTGTCTAGAGAATGTATGCCATAAACATGACAATTTTTTTTTTTTTTGTTTTTTGGTTTGGTGTTTCTTTTTTTCTTTGAGTCAGGCTTCTATCCTTCACCTGCATTTGGATCCTCTTAAAATGACTAGTTTCAGGGGAAAATGCAAGCATACCAAATAACCTGTGGAAGTCTTCTGTCATTTGGTAACTAATTGCTGCTTCTAGAGTGGAACCTCTCTTGTCTCTTCAGCAGTGTGTCTGCTTAGCTGTGCTCTTGCTCTTGCTCCAAAATAAGTCATGTTTCAATCCCTGAAAGACCCACTGTCCTTGACTGTCTTCTAAACTTTTTTTTAAAATTGTTTGTTTGGGTTATTTTCTGTTGGTTGTTGTCAGGGAGCTGCTGTGACACCCAAAGAGGCTGCTCTTCTTACCTATTGTATCTGAGTTGCTGCACTGATTATTTACAGGGATACAATCTGATTTGCACCATAGATGTTGGCCCTGTCTTGTCCAAACCCGTGCTGCCTCCAGGGATCCAAATAAAGGATTTTTCTAAGGCTTAACTGCTATAGACCCTATGCTGTTGTCTGTAAAACCAGTGGCTTCAGTTTGGGCAGGACCCAGGCCCCCCATTCAGAGCAGCGATGTACGAACTGTACGAAGCCTTTGGCCCCTGGAATACGTGAGCTGGTTGTTACTCAGCTCCCCATCAAGGCCAGATTGGGCTGAACAGGGCTCACAGACATGTTTCCATCCGGGGAAGTGCTCAGCTCTGGCACTTACTCACCTGGTTAATATTGGCTTAGTTAAGAGTGGGACAGGGATGGGAAAGATCATCAGCCAGTGGTTTCCTGAGCATCAATGCCATTACATTTGGGTTCAAAGGCACTGTGTGGGCAGAAATTGGCCTCTCAGATCTCAGTTCCTCCTGGCTGTGAACCATCCACCTTGTCCTAGGTTGAGTTGGGGATGGCAGTAGCTATTTTAGGGCAGTTCTGGAGGTAATGGGTGGGAAAAGATGAGGATTCGGGTGCTGGTGCTGGAAAGAAATTCTAGAAAAGCATCTGAAGATGGGGTTTTATTGCACAAGTGAAGTGATATCCTGGATGCAACTGCTTTGGCTTTGTGGTTTTATGGTTTTTTTTTTTTCTCTCTCCTTTCAACGTGTGGTTTGTTTGGCACTGAGTGGGTATCAGAGAGGTGTTTTTAGCCACTGTGCTCTTGAAATCAGCATGCTAAACCCCCTTGTATCTGTGAGAATATGTGCATATGCAGACTGGTGTTGGTTGAATTCAATTGTTACAAAACACACCCTTGGAAACCTCATCTGGGATGGTGTTGGCATGTCCCTCATATTTTGCCAGTTTTCAGAAGCTGTCAGGTAGTACTGTGTGGGAGGTGTTACAGGGATAAATCCTGAAATCCTCATTTGGGCTAAACTCCCACTATTTTCAGTGGGTGGCTTGCTGGCATTAAGGCCAAGTACCCCTCAGCTATCACAGATGACCTTTCTGTCTTTTGAAAGTCAAGGAGACTGAGACTTGATGCTGTATCTTGTATTAGAGATCAAACAGCAGGATTGCAGCCCCTAAAGTTTGTACATATGCTGAGATTTGTGAACAAGAATTTGGTTAACCAAAAACATTTCCAGTAACTGTTCTTCAGATTCTCATTAGTGCTGGTGAAATGGCAGAGATCTGGAAACAGAAATTAGCTGGTGATTTAGAGCAGTGCATGAAGAAGATACTCATTCTGTATGTTCTGAAAACCCTACTTTTCACAAATGGTAAAAATATAATCGCATGTATTTTAAAGTGAAAACTTTAAATTCTTTCACACTATCAGCACAAATATATTGAAATGGTCTTTGCTCAGATAACTGATTTTAATTTTTTTAGGAGAATGTTTCTAGAAAATGCCTGCAACCTTTGTCAGTATATTGCTTTCCAGCAAAATCAAATTAAATTATTTTAGAAGTTAATTGTCTGAAAGTAGGTACCTGAAGTTCCTGTCACCAAGTAATTGAGATAATTTGTTGTTCTGGCTTCTTCTCTCTGTGCAACAAAGAGGGAAGATGTTGTGTTTGTGTTGGCAACACTTAAGAAAATAAAACAATATCCCAACAGTAAGAAAAGAAAAAGGCCCAAATCCCTTCAGAAAATGTTGCTGTGCAAACCTTGTCTGGCAGAAGGTCTTCCCAGCTGAAGTAAGAGCTTCTTTCCTTCACCTCAGTGGAGCATCACCATTAAAGTCTAACTGAACCCAACCTGGTGTCAGCCTCAAATGTTATGCAAGGGCACTCCAAGAACTTGCTCAGCAGCATCTGAGGCTCTGAAACCCACACTGTATTGTTTTCCCTCTCCATTTCCCCTTAGGTGGTCGCTGCCTATTCATATTTCAAGCTCAGGAGGGCTCTTCTATCCCATCACCTGGACTTCAAGGGGGAAGAAGGGTTTTCAAATCCTTCCATGCCCCCTTTTACCTCTGAGTTTCCCATCAGGGTTGCACATGCAGCTCTCTTTTTCTTTTCCTTTTTTTTTTTTTCTTCTTGAGAATGTGTTCCTTGAGCTAACTGAAGTTGCAGAAACACCTGGAAGGGATTCTTCTCATGCTGTGTGCTCTGTAACTACCCGAATTGCCTTTCCTTTAAAGAGGTGACTGACTGATGGGAGGAGGGCAGAGCAGGCAAGAAGTACTTTGTCTTTCTTCCCCTCTTGTGCCTCCAAGATCACAAATGAGGTCTGTGAGAACTGGGACAAGAGCTGGCATCTCCCAACTGCTGGGACTGTACTCCACATACTAAAATTCGTAATGAGGGTGTTGTGGTACTGATCCCAACTCTTCTCCTGATTTTCTGCTCAAGGTTGTCACAACCTCTTTTAATTTGTCTTCATCGCTAAACTGGGGCCTTGGATACTGAGGTGTAAAAACGTGATTCAGACAAGTAGTTTGAATGATGTTGTGCATCTTGTCTCCTTTAAAGCCTCCCTGTCACATTGTGTGGCTTGTAATTGCAGAATTGCTGAGGTTGGCAGGAACCTCTGTGCATAGTCTAGTCCAATTCCCCACCTAAAGTGGTGGCAGCTGGAACAGTTTGCTCAGGGGCATGTCCAGTGGGGTTTTGATCATGCCCAAGGATGGAAATTCCCATTATTTTTCTGGGCAATCTGTGGTTTTGTGTCCATCTCCCCTCATCCCCACGCAGAAATGAAGTGTGGTTTTGTTGTGGGGGTCATTCTTACATTTAAATGGAATTTCCTGTATTTCAGTTTGTACGCATTGACTCTTTTCCTGTGCTGGATACCACCAAGAGGAGCCTGGTTCCATCTCCTTTACACCTCCATCAGGTATTTATGCACACTGCTACGACCCCTCTGAACTTTTCCTTCTGCAGGCTGAAGAGTCCCAGCTCCTCCATCCTCTCCTCATATGCCAGATACTCCAGTCCCTTAATCATCTCTGTGGACCTTTGCTATGCTCCCACCAGTATGTCCCTGTCTCCGTCGTACTGGGGAGGGAAGCACTTGTCCCAGCACTCCAGGTGTCTCATCAGCCCTGAGCAGAGGGGAAGGATCCCCTTCCTTGATCTGCTGGCAGCTGTTTTTCCTAATGCAGCCCAGATGCTGTTGACCTTGTTTTGCTACCAAGGTGCTTTGGAGGCTCACAGTCAACTTGATGTCCACCAGGAATCTCAGGTCTTTCTCTGCTTTTTCTTCTTCTTTTCTGCCTGTTGGCTCCTAGTCCATACTCCTGAGCAGCAGGACTTTGCATTTTCCTTTGTTGAGCTGCACAAGGTTGGTGTTGGCCCATTTCTCCAGCCTGTCCACATCCCTCTGAGTGGCAGCACACCCACCTGGTCTGTCAGCCACCAATCCCAATACTGTATCATCTCTGAGCTTCCTGAAAGTGGACTCTGTGCTGTCACCCATAATCTTTCCTTTATAAAGAATTGAGAGCCCTGGGTGAAGTGTTTAATGAATTAATCTCTCAACAGTTCCTGAACATACATGCTGTTCACTTGGGAAAGACAGAGATGAGGCAGCTTCACTAGCACTAAAAGAATATTAAATACTGTGCCTTGTTGTAAAAGACTTCATTATTATTATTTAGGGCTCTAATTCCTTGAATCGCTGATACTTCGTGCAATACCAGCTCGTGCCCTTTGCTAACACCATAGCAACCTGCTATAAATGTCACTATATAATGTGGCTTGTTGGCCAAAAAAGTGGACAAGGAATGCTTTCTAAGGTAGGAAATGCATGGGGTCAGTAAAAAAAGTGCTGTAGAATGAGGGAAAAATCCTGTTGTTATTTTATAGTATTGCAAAGTGATTTTTCTTTTTCTCTCCAAAACTGTGCCCTAGAGGAAATAGAGGCAACAACTGAAATTCTCTCAATGCTTTATCTATATCCCCCTCCCCCAAAAGCTACATCCTAGGCACAGTCTAAACCTCTGGGCTAACAGATGGTGTTGAGAGGGGGAGGGAGGGGGAACAATTTGCATCTAAATAGCTGAAATAGAAAAGGGTCATGTCCCACAGACCAGCCCCACTCACCTGCTGTTTAAATCCCCCTGAGAAACAGAAAAATGTGCTTAGTTTTTTACGTCTGCGTCAGCTGTACTTGCTCTCTGAAGCTTTTGCCCTAAAAAAGCTGCAATCCTGTGCATCTTGCTCTATGGATTCTGTTCTGCCCCCCAAAATGATGAACTTTTAAGGATTTCATTCTTTGAATGGAGTTGACACCTGTGTCACTTCTGTTCAGCCCTCCCATCAGAGTGACTGGTGCTGTTGGTTATCGTAATTAGCACAAGCACTAATGATACAGAAAAGGTTTAAAGCAAATATTACCTCTTCTGTTAGCTGGCTACTCTCGTGGCTGCCTGATTCTGTCTTCAGAGGTGCTCTTGCCGTATGGTCCTGTGGACTCATGCCGCAGTATTCCACGCTGGGTTTGTGTGTGTAGGTGGGATGGGCTTTGGCTCTAGTGACCACCAGGCTGCAGCCCCGTGGTGATCCTGATCCTGCAGGACCCTGGTGTGGTGTTGGATGGCTGTGCTTAATCCTGCAGGCATGCAAAGCCAAGTTGCTCTGGCTTCCTGAGTGTCCTGTAAAAATTTGTCAGGTCTAAGACCTTGCTGCTTTGTAATGATTTTGTTTTGGAGCGTAAAGGTCATTTGCCCTCCACTGTTACACATTCACGGAGGCTGCTCTGGGTCTACTCCCCTGTCCTGCCAGCAAGAAGTGCACTTTTGTCTCTTCAGGCAGACTTTCTCAAAGGTTAAAGCTGTGGAAAGCCTGAAATAAAGAAAATCTTCCCAGTTCTTCATAATCATGTACACATTCACCATCCCAAAACCATCCTACCTTATTTTCCAGTGATATTTGGAGAGGCTTCACAGATGAATCTTAGTCTTAGTACAAAACACCAAGATGAGCAAAATCTGGTTCTACCTGTTCCTTGGATTTCTACACTGAAACGCTAAAAATAAATAATGTGACAATAGTCAGGTGGTTCAGGAGCTTTATTACTTTCGTCTGTTGACATCTTCTCTACTTCCCAAGAAGCCAGAGGCACTGGAAGGTTGAGTTTGGTAGACTGGAAGGCTCAGCAGGATAAGGAGTGGCGAAGATGATGTCTAGGGACCTACCACGGTCTTCTGTGTGTTGACCTGGTAGAATAAAATGTCTGTAAAGGAAGATTTCTGTTTCTGGAGCTGTAAGACCTGGAATCTCTTCTTTCTTCAGCACAAGCCTGGAGAAAATTGGTAAGGTTAACCTTTTCTAAGCTACTGGGCCCTCCCTCTCACCAGTGTCTTGGAAGAGGAAATGGCCTCAAGAAGTGTCTTTGTTTTCTTTTCTCATTTAATTCCCAAATATATTTCAATACTAGGAGTGGTAGTGGTTGATGTGCATGAGGACAACATGGACTGAACTACAACCTTGTTTATATGTCTCTGGGGAATAGGTTTATTTATTTTATAATTTAATATAGATTCCACTTAATAGAAACAAGATCCAGCGTATGGATACTTACAGAATTAAGTGGGCAATGTGCAATGCCAAATTATATTAATTTAGAGCTGTCTGTCGTACTTTACAACTTTCTACAAGTGTTTTTCTTTTTAGTCACTTGAGGATAACTATGTTTTATAGATGATCATATCACATGATACATACTCACTGTCCAGGAGTAAACAAAGTAAGTGAGTTAACTTGGGTGGTGCAAGTTATTTACATATGCATACATAAATGTGTGTGGATACACATGTTTATACAACCACACTCTCTTCTGTAGGGCAGACCTCTGCCCTGCTCCTTCTGCCCCCTCCCCCAGTTCAGTGATGCAGGCAGGTTACTGGCTCTGGCAGCTATGCTGCTGGTCTTTGCTGTGGATAAAATGCTTGTTGTGCAGTGGGGCCTCACAGACCATGTAAGAGCAAATCCAGAAATGAAAGATGATATTGGAAATATTTATTTTCTCTGTTTTTAAAAACAAAACAGTGTAAATTGTGTAGCTGTAGCAGACATGTATGTTACTTTTTGGCAAAGGAGGTGAAAAGGGGAAATACGAGGAAATACGTGCCCTTTGAGATGAGGTTTGCAGGAAGTGGGATGAAGACGGAGAAAACCGGATTTCATAGACTACCTAGAATGGTTTATGTTGGAAGGGACCCTAGAGATCATCCAGTTTCAATCCCTTGCCATGGGGACTGCCTTCCACTGAACCAGGTTGCTCAAAGCCCCATCCAACCTGGCCTTGAAGACTTCCAAGGATGTGGTATCCATGGCTTCTTGGGCAGCCTTGTTTCAGTGCCTCACCCTCACAGGAAAGAATTTCTTCCTAGTATCTAATCTAAACCTGCCTTCCGTCTTAAGGCCATTCCCTCTGGTCCTATCACTCCATGTCCTTGTACAAAGTCCCTCTCCAGCTCTGTTGTAGCCCCTTTAGGCACTGGAAGGTGCTCTCAAATCTCTGTGGAGCCTTCCCTTCTCCACGCTGAACAACCCCAGCTCTCTTAGCAGAGGTGCTCTGGCCCTCTGAACATCTTTCTGGTCTCTTCTAGTTTTGCTCCAGCAGGTCCACATCCCTCCTACACTGAGGTCCCCAGAGCTGGATGCAGCACTCCAGGCAGGGTCTCACCAGAGTAGAGCAGAAGTGGAGAATCCCCTTACTCTACCTGAGATGTAGGCTGTTTTAATTTTAGCAGGTTTCTTTTTGTTTCTGTTGTTAAGTGGCTTACCAAGGGGCTGACTGATATTGGAACATTTATTTCTGTATCTTCCCAAGCTCTCTAACTGGAAGAGGAACTTGCTGTACAGAAAGGACCATTCTGGTAGTCTACAGTGTTATTTCAATCACTTTCTCTGTGTGGAACTGAAATACTAAATAAAAATGATGTGCTGGATTGGAACCATGCCTAAAGCAATTCTTGGCATAATGGGATTATTTGACTGATTTTTAATTAGAATAGAATTCTAACTAGATTGTTTTGAGCATGCATAAAGCTCTGGTTTGTTATTGTTGGTCTAATTGCCTCCTAAATTAAAGATACCAATATTCTAATCCACCCTCTCCCTTGGGATACTGGCATTGAAAGAGGGTGTGGAATGCTATGTAAATGAATCACAGGCATGTAAGATAGAAAATGGTCTTTAAAGACCTTAGCCAAAACGTAGGTCTTCCCTTTACCTGTGATGTCTTGACAGAGAGAATGATGAATTGTTATTTTTTTGGTATGTATTTATTTCTCTGTACTGACAGGTCTTTTAAATGGTTAGAAATGTAGTCTGAGAAAAATGCCAATAATCTCACCCTTTAAGGAAGAAGCAGTTAACAAATCTCCAGGGAAATACCCAGAGTACAGATGCTCCATGGGGAAGAAAAGGTTAGGAGCCAGTGGAGCAGGGGTTGGAGAAAATACATCATCTCAGATCTATAATGGAAGCTGTCTGCTGACAACATAAGATACTAAAATGACAGAATTATGGGCTTATTTTCTTAGGACTACTTTTTGAGAGCCCATTAAAAAAGTCATTATTTGGGATATGGCTACTTTTACTTAAGATATCTTGGTTAAATTTTGTGAGAAATAAAGCATCATTTTTTTTGCAGGTTTTTAATTATCTTTACAAGTTGAAACCCTTTGGGGAAGTTTCACCTGTGGGGGATGTAAATCCAAACCATGTTGGAAGTATAAGGAATATATATTATGCTCAAATCCAACTTCTATTTTTAAAGCTAAAAGGGACCTTACAAAGTAGCAGGCCACAAGTTTAGACGTCTGTTTTATAAGACTTTTAATAGAGCAACAGAGACTGACAAAACTTTGAGGCTTTTGTCGAAGTAGAATATTTAAGCTCCTCAGATAAAACTAGACGTACATTGAAGAGTGTTCACAGGAAAACAAGAGTTATTTCTAGCCTGAAGAGACTTTTCTTAAAAACAAAAGCAGCCAAACGTGCGTATGTTGGGAGGCTGTGAATCAGCACCTGCAAATACCAGCAGTACAGGAATAACCAGGAACAGAACAAAAAGCTGGATGGGGCCCTGAGCAACCTGATCTACTGGGAGGAATTGCTGCACATGGCAGGGACTGGAACTAGTTGATTTTTAAGGTCCCTTCCAACCCAAGCCTTTTCTATGATTCTATGAAAACTTGGGCCGAAAGAAACAACTGGGAAGAGTGGAAGATGCAACGTCATACTTGGAAAGGAGGCAGTTCACTTAAGCCATCAGGTCATGCTCTGTTGTGGATTGATTTGAAGGATCTCCTTTCCCACAGCAAGTGTGTTTTACTTCACTGGATCCCCCTGCAAGGAGTGTAAGAACAGGAAAGATGGAGTTAGTGCAGGTTGTGCCACAATGTGTGTATGAATGTTATTGTTAATAAAGAGGAAGGCAGCACTTACAGGAGACAAATGTAAATGGCATAAAGTGAAGGGGAGAAAATGGGTTTGGGAAGTGCACCCCCATGCATTGCTCCTGGGTGTACTCAGGGACCAAACCTGAGATTTCTTGAGAGCTGTGCAATAGCTGTTTCCAAAACAGACTGCCCTGTTTGTATCTTGAGTTTTTTAGCAAACAGAGCTGTACCTGTAAAGGTGAGAGGTGAAATTATGGTGTGCTAGTTACAGAATTCAAAGTATCATTTTATACTCTCTTGCCTTGGGTAGGAGGGAGTGTGATCAGGTAACCTGAGGTGGGTGCTGAAATGAAAATTGGTTTGTGCTCCTGAACACTGAGAAAGCTTTGTGGTTGTGGGTAGATACCGTATCTCTAAGACAGTGTGCTGTGAACGTCCTTGAATCTTAATTGTTGAAATTAGGGAAGGGTGATCAGAAAACTGCACCTGGACTTGCTGCATGCTGTGCTCTCCCCGGGAGGCTAATTCTTGTGCTGGTGACCTTAGGAGGAAGTAGCTGTAGAATTTAGAGCAGTGGGAGGGAATACCATACAGAACAAAATGCCTCAACTCATACAACTTCCTAGAGCATCTGTCTTTGGTTCTTGTCTTCATTTTGAAAATCTGGTGAGTTTTGACCACCACTTAGCAAAGGTACAATATTGTCTATAGAGCTTTTTGTCTGCCCAATAATGACCATAAAATGATTTTTGGCATTTTAAGTACACAGAGAACATACAACAACCTGACAAAGCAGTCTTGAGATGAATTAAACATGCATACTGGCAATCCATCCATCAGTGAAATCCCAATTCTGCTGAATTTGCAGTTCATATTGTTGCTAATTGTATGATGTAGATGCTTGTCCACTGGGAATTGGAAGGAAATAAGCAAGTCACTTGCTTCAGATGCTGACAGGGCTGTGAATAGGAGCTCAATCAGCCTCCTCTGGGTTGGGTTTTATGGCTGCGGTGTTGCTGCTTCTTGAGAAAGAATGAGTTTTAAAGAGGTAGCAGTAAAGATCCATGCATCCTACTGCTAGTTGCTTAGGTCATTGTAGCAAGAACAGAGGGTAAGAAGATCCATGCCCCAGAAAAACCTTGCTCAAAGATGTTGAGGAAAACCTTGCCTGCTATATCTAGTCTTGTAATTAACTCCTAATTACATAGTGCCTTAAAATGGGCCTGCCACTGTAACAAGTCATGTTGTTATATCCCCTTTTGTTCAGTGGAGTAAAAATAGTTCACTTGGCTCATGGGCTTTATTTAACTGAGCGCTAATGCAGAATTGGTTGTAATATATTGCAGAAACAGCAGTTCCTTTGTGCCAGTCCTATAGAGCTCTCTTTTCTCTACCGGCATACAGTAAGTATGACTGGAATCTGAGTAAATGATGTGATAAAAGGCTTGATGGTGCTTCCTAAAAACAAACTGCTGCTCATTAAATTAAACGATGATGATTCTTAATGGACTAGTTAGTGCTCTGCAGTGCATTTGTTACAAGTAAGGAAGCCTGGGGATGTGAGACCCTCCCACTATGGTTCCTCCTGTATGTTCTGGAATCATAAAGCAGGTAGAATAGGGAGCTTTGTTAGATAACATGTAATTATAAACACAGAGCAGATGTTCTTGCAGCAAAGAAGACTCTACTGTGAAAGTTTAATTAGAGGAGAACCCCTAAGCCACCTTAGGCTTTTTCATTTTGCCTTGTAAGTGAACTGCTCTTAGAGCATTTCATGTATCGCACTTGAAGGAGTAATCATTGCAAACCTGAAGCAGATTTATGTGCCGTTCTCAAATTGCTTGTCTTTACTGATATTAAATTAGCTCTTGCAGCGCTGGGTATTTGATGATGCTTTCCTTGTCTCTAAATTCAGTTTGTCTACAAAACTGTCATATCTGATGCAGAGCTTATCCCATCTTCGGAGAACTATTCATTCTTCTTCTTTCCCCAGCTCTGAAAAACCGAAGCTTTTAGCAAAGCAACATGAAACTGAACAAATCTTTGTGATTTTATTTAATTGAAAACTACTGCCAGTATGAAAATGCTGGCTAGCAATTAAGGGAATGTGACAGCTTTGCCCGTCATTACATCAATACTATGGAGCACTGGGCTTCCTACTGTCATTAGCTGCAGTGAACACAATGGAGCTATACACAGGAGCAAGCACTGCTCTGATGATAAATGTTTGCATTTCCAATTAGCACTGAACTGTTGTGGCATTTTCCCCTCAGTCTAATTGAGGGTCTTGGATGGTTTCATTCACTAACAATAATTGGGTCGTCTTCTTGCTCTTTACTTTCCCAGCGACAAAGGACTTGAATGAGCTCTGCTCTTAAGATCATTGGTTTCCTCCTTTCCTCCTTCCTCTATCTCGGTGTTTCTTCACCTCAGAAAAAACTCAGCTTTCACAGGTTAATGTCAACTTTCTTCTGTTTACATACTGTGGCTTTTTGCTAACCACTGCGCTGCAGTGGCCTCTGTGCCTATAGTATGTTGTTGACTTGATCTGACAATGTTCTCATTTTCTTATATTTTTTACCCCCAACCCCGTTGCTAAATGACAGATCTCTCCATTTAAAAAGGTGCCGTTTTTGCAAATGCGTATGTGTATTTAAAGTGTGGATACATTGTACCATGAATTATTCCACAGTAGGGGACAGCAGGGCTTAATTCTGAGCCCTGTGCTCTGTGTCCATCTTCTGGATTGGAAACTTTTGAATGAAAGAATGATTAATGATTTGGTTGCTCTCAGTTGCTGTTGCTGCTAATGTGTAGTTAGGACTCCGAGCCAAGTAACTTAAGCACAGAGTAGTGGGCGTGGGTTTAACTGTGTGCATTAATATATTCTCTTTATGGTGCATCTAGTCATTTCCTCTGGAACACAGATTTCCTCCAGGAAACCTGCTTATATGGACTTTGGGTATGCTTTAACATAAGAGGCCTTTATTTTTCCCACCCTGCTTAGCAAGCTCCGACTCCAGCGACTACTTTGACTTGTGTGGTTGAAGCCCTGCCCTCCTGTGAGCAAAAGCGGAGCCGGAGCCAAGGCTGCTCGGTGCTGTGCTGGAAAAGGGAGCCTGTCCTGACATCTGCAACAGCGAACTTGCTTGTTCAGGCATGTAGCTGGGGGAGGGGAGGCAGCACTTCTGGAGATGAGGAAACAAGCAGGATGATTTGTGGGCTGAGAGCTTTTAAAAATGATACTCTTGGTTCTTTCTGTCTCAGTTTGGATTTTTTTTTTTCTCCTGGAATATGGATGCAATTTATTTCTCTTGGGCTGTTTAAAAGTGCTGTTGGAAGTGGGTAAATGCTTGGTCAGAATGAGGAGGCTGCTGCTCAGGGATGGGATCAGCCAGAGCTGATCTCTGCAGTTCTCCAAGCTTGAGTACTGGAGCACAAGTAAGGGCAGTTCATCACGTGTTCTGGGTACTTGGGCATAGCTGGCATTGATTGTGAAGTGGTTATTGTTTGACACTGCCAGTTATTTGTGCAACAGCTGAAACCAAGTCTAAACACAGCAATTTAAGCTGGCATTGCCTCTCTGTGGTTTTGGATTCAAGCCTAATGTGGTGGAAAGGGCTTGACCTGCCTCAGCGCTTCTGAAACCCTCAGTGTGCCTGGGTTACTGTCACAGTGGTCATGCATGGGCCGAAATTGTGGAAGCTGGTGAACACTGGGCCTTGATTCTTTCAAACAAAACAAAAAGAAGCTTCCTTAACTTGAATGAAAGGAGAACTCTGTTGCTAGGAATCGAGTGGTTATAATTAGTCTGTTCATCTTTAGAAGCGTATCTGTGCAGTAGGATGGGTTAGCATGGATATCTGCCCAAGGAGAGATTTTGCAGCTCTCCTGCCTGCTGCAGTGATGTCCATGTCCTCCTGCAAAATCTGGCCTAGGGAATCCCACCTGGCAGTTCTTGCATTTAGCCCAAACTGATCGGGTTGAATTGAAGGCTTTTTTAGAAAGGACCATCCAGACTTTTGGCTTTTAAAATTACAAGCCATGGAATTGTCCAGCTTTTCCTGTTGAGTTGTAAGTGGTCAGTCATCCTTTATGTCTGGCACTATGGAAATAATGCTGGCAGTGGAGCAAGACTGCAACTGGTAGTTGGCCATCTGCCATGAGAGTGTCTCCCTTCCCCCTCCTCACGTCCACCCACCCACCCATCCGTGCTGTAGCAGTGGGTGCATTCCCTTCTACGTGTGTACTGATGTTGAGTGATTATTCTTTAATTTAATTTAGTGACTTCATCTGCATCTTTAGGTGTTGGCAGCACCTGCAGGGGTCTAACAGGTAAGTTCTAAAAAGACATCAGCAAACACTGCTGTTTTGTAATTATTTATTTGAACTTTATGCAAACCTGTTGTTTTGTTTGTTGGGGTTTTTATTGTTGTTTGTTTGTTTTTCTTTTTGTTTTGTTTATGTTGAAGTTCACATATAAGTGCCGGGTCTCTGCTGGTACTTTGTTGGTCCTTGGCTTTTTTGGTTTAATTGGCACACTTGCAAAGAGCTCAGATGTGCAGTAACTGGTTGGGGAGACAGCTCCATGCTACAGTTTCTGATGGTTTTTTTAATCACCTCTAAATGCAGTGATCAGTCTGTCCTCCCTCGGGGTGTGTGTGTTGCAGCTGCCTTTTCTGTGACAGCATGTGTTCCAGGTCCCATCTGCTGTAGGGTGGAGGAAGAGGACACCTCTTGCCTCTTTTTCAGGTGGAACGCGTGGGGTGCCTTTCCTTCAGTGCGAGACTGGTGTTTGAGACTTAGTCCCACGTAAAGTAATGAAAAACGAATGGCTGTCTTTTCATCCTGTATCGAAACCCAGCTGGTAAAGTCTGATGTTACTTTTTCTGCTGGGATTTGCATGAAAGCGTGACACATAGGGAGGGAATCTGCTGCTTGCAATGTGTTTGAGCAGACCAGGGCACAGCCTGTGCGCTTTCTCACCAGGGCAGTGCAAGGGCAAAGGAGGAGATTTTAACTGTGTGTATGCACAAGCAATTTCTAGGGGTGAAAGGATGCAGGGATACTGGTGCAGAGGTAAAACACTTGTTCTGATCAGGATCAACTCAACTAAAGGTTAAGAATCTCTCTGTTTTTCTGTGTGGGCAAGACACCCTTTCCTCACCCTGCCAACAACAGAATACTAGTGTCTTGGAAAAATGTGAGATTTCCTTCTGGTAGTAGGCAGAGGGAGAAGAGCAGTTGCTGAGCATCTTCCTCCTCCCCGTCTTGTTTAATATAGTTTATTCATCTTTAAGTTGTAGTGAGTAACTTACAGCTACTCTCTTGCCAGACTGCATGAATTATAGATGGCTCTTTTTTGAGTTTTCATGTTGACTCCTGCAATTAGTATGCATTGGACATAGTTATCTGTATGGCATCTACTGTAGCATAGGTTTCAGCCTTTCTGACTTTTTAATTGCTTTCTGTTTTAGAAATCAGTCATCTGTCTGTCTTGCTAAGGAATGCAAAGAGAACACAAGCAGCTTGATAGAAACTTAGAGTTCGGTGTGGAGCAGCAGGTTTGAAATGATGTACTTAAGTTAAGTGGAAGGAAAAATGACATACATAGAGGGTCTTTGTTCTCTCTTTTTTCGGCTTGTGTGTGTGCTACAGCAGGGTCAGAATGTCCCACCTAGCTCTGGGTCCCACGCTGCTAGGTGAATGTCTCAGGAGGCTGTGCCTGTACTACAGTTTATGCCTGTGCTTTAGGCATAAACTGCGTGATTCACAAGGCATGTAGATGTGTCACTTGAGAGTGAGATTTAGTGGTTAGGACGGTGGTGCTGGGTTAATGCTCAGACTTGATGATCTTAGAGGTCTTTTTCAACCTTAATGATTCTGTGATTGTCTTTTGTGTTACATCTTCTTAACAAAGATCAGCAGACCTGCATGGATCTTTGCATATGTGAATGTACTCTGAGCTCTTGGATGCCACTCTTGGCACCTGTGGCTTCTGTCTTCTGTTCAGTACTTCCGCTTGTTCTGTCTTCGGTCTCTTTCCTGTCTGCAGAAGTGTTTTGTAGGTGTAAAAGGAGAGTTTGTCAGGTTTGTTGTTGGACTCTGTTGAGGCTGGGGCAGTGATGTGTAGCTAATGGGCTGCAAAAGTTGATGGGGAGGGACGGGGGTATGTTGAAGGCAACCATAACTTGACTACAGCGATCACAGATTGCAGTATGTAATAAAACTTTTCATGATTACTGTGTGCCGAAACAACTTGAACTTTCAATACTCCCAAATGTCTGCAGAAACAATAGTCCTATATCACAGCTGTGCCTTCCTAGTGGTGTCTACGGGGTTTGGTTCGAGTGCTGGTATTTGAATATATACCATAGTTGAGAATAATTGTGTCTGCAGCTAAAATGTATTCCCTCATCTGACGCTGGTTGAAAAGTTCATGTGCTGTTTCATTGCTTCCACTGCTCACTTAATCACACCGCGGAAACCTAAGATGGATTTCTCAAGGCAGAGTCGTGCTGGTGTGAAGAAGGAAGTAACTCAGTGCAGTGATGCTTTGCATTCCTGTTGGAATGCTTTGTGCTGGGCAGAGTGACTCATTTCAGCGGCCTAGGGCTGATGTTCTGCCGGCTGGGGAAGCGACTGCCTGCCTGGCGCTCTGAATTTGAGCAGCGCCTACATGAGGGAGTTTGGTTAAAGCCTGCTTACATGTGAATTGGCAGGAGATTATTATTGGAAGAAGAGAATTTGCACAGCCAGCTGGGCTGCAGAGAGGGAGATGGCTACCTCTGTAACCACTTGGCATGGCTCTGGGCTCTCAGCTCTGACTTGAGGGTATAATTCTGTCAGGACAGGGTTTCATCCGCCTGCTTTGAAGCCAATAGAAGTTGAAAGTATAATGATGTTGCATTTGACCTCTGTGTTGCAGTGGGAGGATTCGCTTAAGCAGGTTTTTGGTTTTCCCTTTAAATACATAGTGGCACAAGGCTTTTGGGAACCCTCTAATGCTGCTATTACAGGGGATAACTTCTGTGGAATCAGTCTCTTAGTTTTGTGGATCAGTGGATTTCTATCACCCCCCCATCTCCAAACAGCTCATGTAACTCTGAACATAAGACTGTGATGAAGAGAGAGGTCTGGGAGCTTGAGTGATGGAAGGAAAATGAGAGGGTGTACTGTAGTCTTTGCCTACAGCAAAGTTGCAGTTATCAAATAGGTGTGAAACAATACTGTTTGTAAAACTATGTAACTTCTCAGCAGTTACTTGCTCTTTCAGGGAATAATGTAAGATAAACAAGAGCTTGTACTGCCAGTTTCTACCCCTGCGGTAAAACTGTAATTCACTTGTGCGCTATCCTTTCTGACTGAGGGATTTTGAATAACTTTCATATATTGAAGAAATGGAGAGCAGATATCCTTGGGGTTTTGCACTGGTGGCACTGAGAGGGAGGATGCTTGACACCCAAAGATTTTTCTTAGTCTTTTTTTGGGGTATTTTGCTTCTGTTCTTTTTCTTTCCCCCAGCACTAGGCCAACCTCTGCCTGTAATGTGGGGGGTTTTTTTATTCCTCTTCTCACTTCTTTTTCTCCAGCCTGGAGCCACATACTGCTCTATTTTGGTCTGATGTTGCATCCATTCCCCAACTTAGTAAACTTTACTCTGTCCCCTGCTTAGTTTTGTGCCTTTGACAGCAGGTAAGAAGCACCAATTCTCACCTACTGACCTCTCTGCTCAGTGGGAGAGGGACCCAGAAGTGAGTCAGTCTCCATCCCAGCCATGCCTGCAGCTCCAGGAAGTCTGGATGGTGGGGGAATCTTTGGATGCACCTTTATTCAAACCCCCGTGGGGGTAAACCCAGGTGTTAGAGCAGCAAATGTGGTGCCACTCCTGGGGAGGTCTGTTTGGCAGGCACAGAGCTGCTAACGTTCCTTTTCCTTCTGCTTCCCTGTTTGCAGTGTATTCCTAGCACCCTCCTGGCAATTTGCTTTCTCGTAGTTAAGTAAGATCAATGCAGGGAATGCATCTCTTATGAGACACTGCTGCTTATGTTGTTTCAAATGGTTTAGTTGTGCCAGTTCAGTTCCAACCACCGACACTGTGGTGTGCAAAGCCCATCAGGAAGGCCTCAGTATCTTCATGTTTCACAAGATACATGCACAGCAGTGGCTGCCAAAATTATGAGTTGGGTTTTAGCTTAGGCTTTTTTCCATTGCTTAGGCAGGGAGAGTATTCATTTCCACCAACCAATTCATGGCTGGCACTCCAGCTGTCACTTAGTTCTGTTCTGTTTTATACCCGAGAATGGCATGAGGCTGAAGCATGAGTGGTGGGACATGCACAGGGCACGTGCGAGGACACACCCAGACAAGTGCACAGCTGATTTCCCCCCACCCCTCCCAAATGCCAAAGCTGTCCCACCATTAAAATCAATCCCCAAATGTTAGTCTGTCATTTAATATTCCATTGCACAGCTGTATTGGAAGGAAAACGGGGCTGGGGTCAGGCCTTTTACAAAATTCCCTGTGTGTGAAGACTTGCCCAAAGCCCTCCCATTTAAAGGCAAGTGTGAAGAAACTGGGAATCAATCAAGTGGAGGAGACGGTGGAGCTGCAGGCCAGCCATGGCTTGGCAGGCAACAGGGAAACTCTGCTCTTGGCAAAATCTGGCACATTGCTGCCAAGTGACTTCTGTGGGCAGTGGTAGCCTGCCTTATTTCCCCACAGCAGTGAGAGCAGCATGCTCTGGGTCCGAATCTTGCCAGTTACAGTGAGGATCAGTAGCTTGGCTGAAGAAGACTTTGAAGGCTGGCTGGTGCTATGTGGCCATAGGACTGTGGTATAGTGGTAGGATCTGTCTGGAGTGTGACTCAGTGTCACACTGAGGCCAGCCTATGGAAAGCGGCTCCCTGGCAGCCAGCAGCCATCTCAGCTTTGTAACTAGACTTCTCACTTGCAGAGAGCAAACAGCTTCTGACTTTCTGCCACCCTGTAATTCTCCCTGAGTGAAACATCTTCCTTTACTGCCTGTGCAATTGGTTAAGCTGTTGAGTTGCTTTTTCCACCCAAACAGAAACTGTTCCCACTTTGGTCTTTATTCAGCAGTTAACTCCCAACTTACCTTTGAAAACATAGTGCAGATAAATTCCCGTTTCCAGAAGGATCTTGCTGCAGCCAGGCTGTGTCTGGAGTAATGCTGATCTCATTTGGGTGGAACAAGTTAGTTGCTGCAGAATAATCTATTACCCTGTTCCCAAGCTTCCGTCTTTAAATCTGCACAGGAGGGATTATTTACTTATGGATTTAAGTGTGTGTTGGAGATCTAGTTTTGTTTGACCTTCCCAACGGAGCAAAATGCAATCAACTTCCTGGCAGTTGGAGTTGCTCCTGAAGCGTGCTGTTACTGCAGAAAGGCCAGGGCTGGCTTGGCACAATCGAGGGCTGTGGCACTGCATCTGAGGGGATGTGGGCACAGCTCGGGGCTTCCCAGCCACCTCTGCCTCTGAACCCGCTCAGCAGCTTTTTAGCAAAGGAGCCTGAGCGGCTGCATCAAAACTCTTTGAGTACAAACTTCAGTCTCTGCGTCGTGCTGTGCTGGGGACTGATGCAAACCTTTTGACATAGTTTTTAGGAGAACTAGCATGGATCTGAGAGGTATTACGAACTCAGCAGCCTGTTGGCTCCTCTCAGGTATCCCTCCTCTTTGCTACCTCATATTTACCTTCCCACCCTGCATTTCTGCTCCATGATTTGCTTGAGAATTGGTTGTATCCTGAAATAGGCTTTTCTCAGTGAGTGATCAGTAAATCAAATGCTTGAACATAGTCTTACTAAAAGAAAAAAAAAAGTTTGGAGCTTGAGTAGAATTTGTTGTACTGACACAAGTTGTTGTGCTGGGTTTGTGTTGCTATTATTATCCCTGGAAGTGTTCAAAAAGCCTGTGGATGTGACATTTGGGCATATGGAAACATGGTTTATGGTGAGCACAGCAGTATTGGGTTAGTGGTTGGACTGAGGTTGCAGGTCCGTCTGTGATTTACTTGACAGTGTGTGATTCTAGTCTACAATAAATAAATAAATGATAATAATGGCTTCTAATTTGTTTTGTTTTCCATTTCGCAGTAACAGCCTCCCCAACTGAAGATGTCTAACAATGGAGTTGAAACAGAAGACAAACCACCTGCTCCTCCAATGAGAAATACCAGCACTATGATTGGATCAGGAAGCAAAGATCCTGGGACTTTAAACCATGGCTCAAAACCTCTGCCTCCCAATCCAGAAGAAAAGAAGAGGAAGGACCGATTTTACCGATCTATTTTGCCAGGAGATAAAAGTACAGTATTTTATCTCTTCTAATAAACCTTCTGTCTGAATGTTGCTCTGCTTGAACATAGTCAAGCGCTTGATGCTCAGTAATGGTTGAGGGTTCAGAAAGCGTTGTGTGTTTGTTTCCTGCACATCTGTCTTGGTTGTTTTGGGGTGCATAACGTACAGTCCGTAGATATGTTTTTTCTGATGATTAATCCTGTCACATTTAATCCATCTCATTTTATTTTCATAAAATCATAGAAGCCTAGGATTGTTTGGGTTGTAAGGGACCTTAAGGATCATCTCGTTCCAGCTCGCCTGTCATAGGCAGGGACACCTTCCACTAAACCAGGTTGCTCAGAGCCCCATCCAGCCTGGCCTTGAGCACTTTGAAGGATGGGGCATCCACAGCTTCTCTGGCAACCTGTGCCAGTGCCTCACCACCCTCACAGTGAGGAATTTCTTTCTAATACCTAATCTAAACCTGCCCTCTGTTGTTTTAAATCCGTTCCCTCTTGTCTTATCACTCCGTGCCCTTGTCAAAATCCCTTTGCAGGTCTCTTGTAGGCCCTCTTTTTTTTTAGTTTGCCTTTCACATAAATTATGAGAACAGTGTTCCTGATAACTGGAACTAACACTGGGACTAGTAGCTCTGTTACCTCCCAGCCTGACTTGTCCATAATGGTCTTGAAAATCATAATTTTTTTGTGCCAATTACAAGCTGGCCAATAAAGCTGGCATTGGCAGTTCCTTTGGTGGAGAGCAGAGGGGGGGGTCTTTTGCTTGTTTCGTTGTTTTAAACAGCAAATAATTTGAGATATGCAAGACTAGCATGTAATCTCCTACTAGACCTGTCATATTTTACCTCATGGCCATTTACTCTGTTCTAATGTCTGGGTCAGGTATTGTCTACTTGCTTTTAAGAACAATCTGTCACTGAAAATTCTTGCATATTTCTTGTGAACTGAAGGAATTTTTTCATGTTCAAGGGACTGTAACAGATGGAAAAAGAGATAGGAACTGTGAACTGTACATGAAATTCTAATTTTTAGGATGAGGATATTTTAGAAAACCTCTCTCTCATGAATCTTTTGAAGTGATGAAAGAAAAAAAATATCTCTCCATCCCCTAATATGTGCTGGTTTCTTTTTATATCTGACCTATTTTTTTTGAGTTCCTCTTCATAATACATCAACTTTTTTCTGTATTGCAATGTTATCTAAGCACTGGGCAACTGAAGTCAAGACTAGATATCTTCAGCTCCCTGGACTTCAGGAGGGAGGCTGCCTCCTGATTTTTATTAGCGAAAAGACTAATTGAAATGATAGCTTCACTGATTTAAATAAGCAAGGTGGTGGATCATTTTCTACAAAATACTGTGGCATTTATGATGATGATGAAGATGATGATATTTATTATTATTCTTATCTGATACTTTTGGCAACTTTGGATTGTTTTACAAACATGGGTTTTTTAACCTGCAATCCAGAAATCTGTGAACTTGATGTTAAAAGTCTGCTGGATCTCGGTTAGAACTTGCCATTGTATGAATCCTAAAAAAGCTGCAGGTTTTTTGTGTTGGCTTACTTAACGGAGAGGAGTTTTTAAATCTCTAGGATCAACTGTTTCAGAGATTAAAGAAATCACCTGAAACTTGTAGAAGAGTAAAAGAAGTAGAACCTGAAGTGCTAGTTTGAATTGGATTATGAAGGAGAACTACGAATGAGGAGAAAAATGAACGTTTTGGGTAAAATCAGCAGACAGACTGCGACTGATCTGAAGATGGCTATGTTTACTGAAGATTGGCCAACATGGCAGATGCTTCGAGACGTGAGAGATTTTTGTTTAGCCAAGCCCAGCAGAGCCTTCTGTTGCAATACACCTGCCCAAATGAGGATGGTTGCTTCTGTCCTCTAATTCCTGTTGAGCAAAAAATTCCTTTAACACTATCGCCTTCACTTCACATTGGTTGATTTCCATCTTAGAAAATGTCTTCTCGTCTCATGATGACAGATAAATTCCTAGTGCTTCATGCTGCTTAAAAGTAGGGAAATTCTTCAGTGTTCAGACACTTCTCTTTGGTTTGTGCCTGAAATAGTTTGGGAGTTGTTTGCTAGTTTGGCTGAATTAAAAGAGAAGTTGGTTTCCATTCAGTTAGAGGAAAGTAATTTAGAGCAAATCTGTGCTACCCCTGTGCATGAGCAGAGGTGTCATGTAAGGGACACGTGGGGCATGAATCCAGGGCCTCATGCATGTTTGCACTCTTGCATTGAGCTATACCCCTTGCCAGGTGGCTCTGCCTGCAAAATTTAGGATGTTGTTTGTAGTCTGGATTTCCTCTGTCCCAGCCTAAACAGCAAAAGCTGTATTTAAAAAAACCTGCTGGCTTAATACTGAGTGGGTCCTGTCCAAAGGACTCCAAGCAGAGCTTGTGTGGCTTGTTGCTTTCAGCAGGACTTGTGAACATTTGAATTTTCCCGGGCTCAGGAGACTCATCAGTGCCTAACTGAGGGTATCAGTCTGGCTTGAATGGGGCACATTTAGCTCCTCTGAGCTTTGCTGGGCTCAGCTGCAGCTTCGAACAGAGGCAAGGTTTACCCCCAAGGTGACAGTGTGCAGCAACCAGGAGCCCTTCCCATGGTGACTGGGAGCACTTTACTCCATGCTAGCAGTGGTGAAGACCTTTCTCATCTCAGTGGGCCTCAGGATGGGCTCACTGCATGGTCAGACATTGTGCTTCACAGTTGCAGCTCAATTTGCCAGAGCATTGTAAGGAAAATTTATGGGAGGCTCTTGTAACAGCATTGAACAGGGGAGGTTATGAATGAGAAGTTGGTGAGGTATTTGTGGAAATAAAGCCTTTGGTGGTGGTAGGTAGGTTGTCTTAAATGTATTATATCTCCTTTTTTTTTTTTTTTTAAATTAGGATTCTTCAGGTCTTTTTAGCTCATTGCAAGGATAGTGCAATCACTTTAAAGGGACATTAAATGTTTAGCACGATTGGGAGTGCCTATCTCTTTAGTTTTTTTTTCATTATACCACCCACTATGACAGAAATATCTGCTTACAAAGGCAATTGTGTTATTAATGGCTTAATAATGTTTAGGCTTCCAGATCTGTCAGATTTGTCTGAATGTAGAAATAAAAAAAAACACCTAAGACTTCTGGATAACAACTTAATGCCCTTAAGCTTTTTTGGGAATATGTTCAGCTCTGCTGTTGCAGCTGTCGTGGACCGTGTGTGGGTGTTCATTGTCCGTGAGGAACTCCTGTATAGTGGTGCTGGTAGAGGTGTCCTCCTCTTCCTCACCTGAGCAATGGGATTCTAGGCTGAGATGGCACCTCAGTCTTTGGCTTGGAAGAGTGGACTGATCCTGTAGGCAGACCTATGGAACATGGTGCCTCTGATGGCACTCCCTGCACCTCTTTGCCTCTTGCTTTCCGTCCACTGCTGGTGTGTGCAGCAGGCCCCTGTGCTGCAGATGCTCACCATCTGCTAACCAGCAGCTGCTCCTGTCTCGTCCTCGCTCCCTTCTCAGGGATGGCTCCTCCAGCATGGCTCTTTTCCCCTTGGCAACTCTGTCCCTCCTCTGTGACTCACCTTCCCCCCTCTTTGATTGAAAGAGGGATCAAAAACAATCTGTTCCATCTTCGTGTCCCAAATGGAGCATCTGATCCTTTTCTTTCTGCAGAATTACTCTGTACAACTGTAGCTCTGTAATGATACAGAGAACAGTGCCAGAGCTGGCACTGAAGGAAATGGGATTCAGTCCTTTGGGGCCAGCTCTGCACCTCTCTACACAAGCAACCACAGCTTAAAGAATTGCTACACTGAGTGTTAACCTTGCAGGCTTCTGAAATACTGGGGGTTTGGCATTCATGTTGCCGAAAGTGCACTGGGGAATGTCAGCCACAAAACAAATTCTGTTTGGCTTTGGATAAAAAAGGGGAGCAGCTGGGAAATATAAGTGGTTTGCTCACCTTCTCCTGGCTCTGAGGATTTCATAACTGCAAGCAGCAGCAAAGTTGACTAGAATGTGCTTCTTCCTTAAACTAATCTCAATTTCTTGAATACAATAAATACTAAAAAGAAGGTGGAGCCCTTAATATGTAATGAATATGGATGAACTTAATCCAATGCATAATGATAATCTTGTTTGAAGACCTCAATTTAAAATTTGCAGGATGCATCAGCTTTGATATATTTCCTTCCCTGTTTCTTTATGACTTCTGCTCCTCACCTGCCAGATTCTGCTGTCTTGCTCATGTCTTCAAAGCCGGTTATTAAAACCACCTTTAGTTCATTTTGTGAGACAAAAAAAAAAATAAAAAATTAGAAGTGCTTTTGCTCAAAAGATTTTGTAGCAGAAGCCCACATAATATTTAGGTTTCTTCATAAACTTCTGAGGAAATAAGATGAAGGAAGCAATTTCTAAGCGGTCTAATTTCTAATTTTGTCCCTGGCTTTGTATGAGAGGCAAGTGTGTATTTAAAAGCACATAATTTTTTTTTTTCAAATTGCTTAAAACAACAAATAAAAAATGTGTTCAAAACTGACTGCCTTCCACTTTCTGTCACCATAGAGCTTTTGACTCTGACCTGTGTGAGTGAATATTTTAGATAAATGGCTCTCGTGCTGTTGAGTCTAGACATACTAGTTGACACTACATACTGAAAGTATCAGTTTCCTTCTCTCATGCTTGTCCTGTGTTACAGGACTTTTATTTCTGTGGTCCACTCACTGTGGCTGCTCTTAAGTGAGGAAACAAAGTTTTTAAACTTGCTGTTTCTCTGCTCCAGATCGAAATCCTATGACTAGCAAAAAAGTGGGGTGGGTGGTTGTGTAGGTGAATTAGAAGCTATTGGGGAGATTTTAATTCTTGATGCATTTATGGATTTTTTTTTTTATTGTTGTTGTTTTTGTCTCTTGCAGCCAATAAGAAGAAAGAGAAAGAGCGGCCGGAAATCTCCCTCCCTTCAGACTTTGAACACACAATTCATGTGGGGTTTGATGCAGTCACGGGAGAATTCACAGTAAGTGAGTCTGGAGGAAAAGAGAACTATGTGGTTTAGCTTATTGCTAGAAGGAGCCTGGGCCCATTAATCTTTTATATATTAATGCTGGAAGGGCTATTAGCATAATCTAGTTTGATCTCATTTGAAACACATCTGCAGAGGTTACCCACTAATCCATGCTGAGATCCTGTCAAACTTGGCACATCCCAGGAGCCCAGGCTGCCAGCAAACATTTTCTTTCCTGGTTTTTCAGCTGTTGTGGTCTGCTAAACGTGGTATATCTCTCCTCCCTTCCCTTCTCTTCCCCTCCCTTCGTCTTCTAGAGCTGAAATAGGTCTACAGCATAGTCTGTGTCCCCCAAGTGGGGATCTGGGAGTTTTCCTTTGGGAGGCACACAGCTGTGTACAACTACTTAGGACAGAATATGTATGTGGTGCCCTAAGGCTAAATGACAGATGCTTTTATGTGTTGTGGGGTTTTTGTTTTTTTTTTAATTTATTGACATGCAAAATACTGTAAAGACAGAGTTGTATTTCATCATCATCATCATAATATTTTTTTTCTTATTTTGGTTATGAGATAGTATTTCCTAGCAGCAGAAGTTGTTTGTGAGCAAGGCATTTCTACCTGTCTGTAATATGCTGCTTTTTCAGGGACTTTATTCCCCTACCCTGAATCATGTGTACACCTGTGTTTTGCATGGCAGCCTCTAGACTTGTCCAGATTACCCCACATGTACCAGTGGGGCATTACCTGAGGGTTGTATCCAGCCATCCTTTTAAACAGGGAGGATAACTTCACTGCTAATGGATCCCAATCTCTGCTACTTTGTCCGTACAAACTGTTATCCCTGCTGGTGAGAAAAGGCACAAGCCTGGCTGTTCTCCAGGTGTGTTTATTTTCTGTCTGAAATGATGTCCCTATAATGAAATTCTGAGATTCAGATGTGAAGTTAACACCTCTGCTTTCCCCTCTCTGGCTACAATGGGCACCACACTGCTGTTGACAAAGAACTCTGGTGCTACCAGAAGACCCAAATGAGTGTTGCATGTCCCTTGTGCTGGAGGCTATGCAGTGTATGTTACTTCTATAGTCCTTCGTGGGTATATATAAGTATGTGAATAACCTGGGCATAAAGGGTTGGTTTGGTTTGGTTTTTTCCTTGAGGCTTTTCCTGAACTTCAGCAATTGGGTCTTCTCCTTTCTGGTTTTTGAATTTTGGTCTGCAGAAGAGCTGGGAGTCACACAGAGACCCAAGAGTGACATTTACATGTCCAAGTGTGGTTTGTAACACAGGCAGTGGCTAGGGAGGCACCCATTCACCACCTCTTTTTCTTTCCTCTCCTCTCCTGTCCTCTTTTCTCCCTATTTCCCTCGCAATACTGTTTAACTCCAGAAGCTGGGGAAGAACTGTGGCAGGGAGCTTATGTTTTGTGAAGCACATTAGGCCAGCTGTGTGTTAACGAGGTGCCTCTTCCCACAGGGAATGCCGGAGCAATGGGCACGTCTGCTGCAGACTTCCAACATCACCAAGTCGGAGCAGAAGAAGAACCCCCAGGCAGTGCTGGACGTGTTGGAGTTTTACAACTCCAAGAAGATCTCCAACAGCCAGAAGTACATGAGTTTCACAGGTACATGGTGATGGTCTCATGTGGCTGCTTTGTCCAGCTCTCCATTAGTCTCTCTGTTCTGTTAATCCTGATGCCCAGCATGGTTTCAAAAGAGGAGGTCAGTCAACTGGCTAAGCTTCCCAAACATGTACTTTTTCTGATGCTCACAGCCAGCATCTGGAAAGCAGATCCCAGGCTGCTGGGGCTGGGTTCCCACTGATGGTCTCTGGAGAACACAGGCAGCTAAATTTTGCACCAGTTTCAGTTTGCAGGGGGGGTGTAGATGTTGCTTTTTGTGTACTTGGGGTGAGAGTCTCCGCTTCCATGTGCCCTGATTGAGGAATATGCCTCAGCTGCCTGGGTGCTTGAAAAATTGCTGGCTGGGCTCCTCTAAAAGTCAGAACTGCCAAGGTTTTGTGCCTCTTTCTATGGATTACCTGCCCTCTGAAGGACATCTGCAACCACCATTCCTTTTCCCTTTCAACTGCAACGCCTTCCCTTCCTAGGTATTAACCCCTACTTTGGTTCTTTTAGGGGGATAGAACCATGTCAGCAGATCTGGTACTAGTTAGGAAGGCTCCAAGCAGGGATGAATGCACAAATCTTCCCCATATGTGCCTGGATAGTCAAATGAGAAGCCCACCAGTTGACTTGTGAGGTCCTCTGTGCTCTTACAGGAAGTTTGGGTGGCTGAGACTTAACATCATGCAGGAGGGAGCCAGCTGCAGTGCCTCTGCTGGTGACTTAGTCCATTGATAATATTTTGTGTATATGGATGGAGGACCATATTCAGTCAGGTTTAGCTCTGGGCAATTCCACCCTCCTGCAGTAGGGATTTGTGACCCCTGTGTTTATCTGCATTTATTTACCCTCTGTTCCTATATCTGCCAGGGTTTAGCTGGTTTCTGGAAAGCTGGAGTTAGGAAGCTAATTTTGGGAGCAGCCTTTTTTCCTGCCTTTTCTAAAGACAGCTTGTCCCTTGCTCCTCTCCCCACTGCTGCTGTGTTTCTAACTCATTTATAATGGAGTTGTTATCTGTCTTTCAGATAAATCAGCAGAGGATTACAATTCATCTAATACATTGGTAAGCCTTACACTCACATTCTGTCTTGAGTTTGGGGATTAGAAAAACTTCCAAAAAACTAGTTAATTACATGTAAACTTTTAGTTTCCTTGGTGTTTTAAAATCTGAGCTATAGATGTTTGTACAGTGAATACATGTTTATAAAAACAGGCATGCTCCTTTCACTTTTTTTTTTCAGCTGGTGGGGAATAAAGTGGACAGAAGTAGTATCTTTAGTGAATAGTGAATTAGTGAATGGAAATTAGTGAATTAATTAATAGAAATAGCTCTGTTTTCATAGAAGTTGGTCTTTTCCTATACCTAGAATTTGATAAATACTCTGCTGGTTTTATGTCTCGATAAACATCTGTGATATAACAAAGTTTATTTACTAACCTGCAAGGTCTGATTTTCCAAAACTAATGTTGATTAACCAGACTAATCTCCAGAAGAACAGGAAATAAAAGGTTCTCCTCCTCTCTGCTTGACCTTTACTCAGTCCTTACCAGGGCAGGCGCCACTCCTATTTGCTTTGTTAGGAGACATGATCAATTTCTGTGTGTGCCTGTGAGATGGAAGAAACAAAACTTTCAGTTCAAGATGGTTTGTAAAACCCCACAACTCCCTCATCTTTTGTTTTCTCATGGCCATGTCATTACCTAGAATTGGCTTGTTCTGCTCCCTTCCGAAGGCAGTTTATTCAGATCTGATCATTTAGGACTCTGTGTAAAAACAAAAGGAAAATGTTTCTGTCATTGTTCATTATTACATGTCATTGTATGTCAGTTCTCAGAAGTTTCAATATCTGAGGTTGGATTTTTAAGTAAATCCTGTTAAAGCAGTAGTTACCAGTCTACTGAGAGAGCCTGAGGAAGGGCATTGAGTAACCTTTAATTTTGGGGATATTCAGGAAATTCCCAGTACGTAGTTTTTCCTTGTTGCTTTTAACAAGCTAGGTTTTTGTGTTATGTCAAGTGCATTTTGACAATTATTTGTCAGGATGATGATGACTTCAAGTATTTCAGGCTCAGTGAAATACTGTGTTGCTTTCCCCCTCTTTCTGAGAACTTCAATACTTTTTCCCCTGCCATGCTTAGGGAGGTGATGATGCACAAACAGAACTGGTCTAGTGGGCTGAGGACTCACCAAGTTTATTCTGAAATGTTTATAGTGTAAAGAGTGTAATGAACTTAAATCCAGTTTCAAATGTATAAGTTTAAAAGTTACTTTCGTTCCTCATCACAGTATTGCAGAAAATTCCAGATAATTTTTTAATCACTTACAAAACTGTTTTAAAAAACAATAATTGTTCCTATTCTCCCATAAAATTTTATATTACGAAGTAATTTTAAAAGAGATTTGAAAAGATTTTGCCAGATTCTGCTTCCAGAATCTCACATTAATTAATTAGATCTCAATCACAATACCTGAGGCAATGTTAACTTGACCTCTTAACTTTTGGAGAAAACATTAAGTTTCATGCAAATTGTAGCATTAAAGTCTGCAGTCTTCATACTGAATGGTCAGGGTTTGAAGCAAGTGAAAAACCCTAAGAGACAGTATAAATAGGGGCAGATATTTCCAAACTTGGGTGTCCCAAAACTTGGTGGTCAGCTCTGCAGGTGTTGGGGAAGCAGTGAGAGAGCCCAGGTCTTCTCAGGTCCTTGGGAAGGGGGATTGCTGTCAGTCAGTCAGATGAGGAGCTCTGTCTGAGCAGTTGTCAGGCAGTGCTGGACTGCACATCCATTTCTCATAACACCCACCAACCTTGGGCTTTGAGTTTTTCAGATGCTGTAACTTGCCAGCCTTCTCTGATTATTGTTTTTCTGCACTTGCTTCAGTGCAATCCCTGTTAGGAGCTTAATCCAGTGTTTGTGATTTTGTTTATAACACACGATTGGATTTTGACTTTTGCTGTTTGTGCGACCCCATGCAGAATGTGAAGGCTGTCTCTGAGACCCCTGCAGTGCCCTCAGTGTCTGAAGACGAGGATGATGAAGATGATGCAGCTCCACCCCCTGTGATAGCTCCGCGACCTGAACACACCAAATCTGTGAGCAGAAATTCTTTGTTCAGCCTGCACTGCTGCAATCACAGTCAGGCCTTGACTGTGACTCGTTGTCCCTCTGCATGGCTTGATGCTGAGCCCTTCTTGGGAGCAGGAGGGATGCAGTGGGAGCCATTCCTTCTGGCAGAGTACCTTAGTATTGTCACCTGCCTAGTTGTGGGGGGGCACCAGTCCTTGATTAGTGGCCTTAGTTGCTAACAAAGTTGCTATAGAATTGCATCCCTGACAACAAGAACAATAACAAGATGAATAGAAGTGTTTAAATCTTCACCTGACTTCTGTGTTTTTCTCAACAAAATTAGATATACACCCGCTCTGTGATAGACCCTATTCCTCCTCCTACCAGAGATGTGGCCACCTCTCCTATTTCTTCACCCTCGGAAAACAGCACAACAGCGCCTGACATGCTGGTCAGGAACACGGAGAAGCAAAAGAAAAAGCCAAAAATGTCAGATGAAGAGATACTGGAAAAATTAAGTATGTCCTTGTTCTTTAAAAAAGTTAATTTCCAGGTCCTGCTGCGGTGGTTTCTCAGAATGTCAATAAGCTGAAATGTTTTCCCATTTTGTGATCCCTTACTGAAGACATGGGCACAGAGTCACAGCACAACACTGGAGGCAGATGTAAGGGGTGAACCTGAATGTGAGCTGAGCACCTGTGACACTTGCTGAAGTCCTCAGGGAGTTACAGATCCTCAGGCTCTGCAAAACGAGCCCTGAACAAATAACATCTATTTAACTATGAAGTCTGAGATTGTTCCACATCTTATTCTGTAGCTCTGCGGCACGAATGATTATATAGCAATGTTAGACATAAGGTGTCTAAAAGATGGAGAGAAAATTAATGCATCCCCAAGTTTGCCTTCCACAGTATCATAGTGTAAAGTGACTTGGTTATTTTTAAGTGCTTTAACATTTTGTGAGGAGCCAAATTGGTGGGTTTTTTCTGAGAAAAATTCATCAAGTCTCTCAGTTGTGTCCTCACATCTCTAACAGTTCCTACCTTCAGTGCAAGTGCTCCTCTGCTGCCTGGTGGTTTTGGGTTATGCTATGGCATATCCAACAGCTGAAACAGCTCTTTCAAGCAATTGATTGCTGTCCTCAGCCTGGGCCAGGTTTTATTAGAGTAGAGCATTTCTAAGTCTTTGAACTACTAATCCTCTATTAATTACACCCATTCCTTGCTTGTCAGTTGACTTAAATTGTGTTAGCACCTCTATGGTAAGGCGGGCCTCCTTGGTTTGAGTAGATATTTGTCAGTATTTTAAGAGTGAGAGACTAGTAGTTAGATGAAGACTTTATCTGAGGATATAACTTTTAAAAAAATTTAAAATATTAGAACAGTATCTGAGTAACTCATCTCTCTAAATAAAGCCTAAATTGACTCTATGGCTTATTAACTGGAATTGCTTGCCATTGGAAAACTCACACCCATTGTTTCAAAACATCAACTTCACTCACTTAATTAGCAGGATCTTTGTACCATTAAGGATCCAAGACACTTTTGTGACCAGATAGAGCAAGCAGCCACCGTGGCAGCAAAAAAAAGTGCTATTCTAATACAAATACACCCACTTCAGTCATGAAGAGAAGTGCAAGTGCTACTTCTAGGAGTGTTGGGAAGCAGATGTACCTTCTGACACCTTGCTTGCTCCAGGTATCAGCTTCTATATGTGGGCTAGTCAGAAAAATGTTACGAAGTTTTAATCTTCAGTCTTAATCTGAGTAAAAATGTCTTTCCACTGAGGGCAATGGAGCTGTACGTGTGCAGATAAGCAGCCTTTTGACATTTTAGTTTGACATGTAAATAAAATGATTGAAACTGTAAAGCAAAAGTGTATTTACACATATTAGAGATGCGCTAAATGCATGCAAAGGCTAAAAGGGGGCTGCTCAATCTCTGCCTCTCAGCATAAACAGAGCATTGGTGCAAACATTAATGAATCCTCACCTGACTCTTTGGAAGGTAGGAAACCTTCCCCTATTTTAGAGTTAAGAGCATTAAACAGGGCAAACTGGCAACTGCCTCTTGTCACCACAGCATTCTGTCCAGTCCTTGCCTTGGGGAAACATTCTCAGTCTGAGCTTGTAGCCTGTGTTAGGCTTTGAAGGAAAATTTATGAATATTTGTGCAGATATACCAGTCCTCAGGGCAGACAGCATTGCTTCTGTAATTGCAGAGTGGGTTTTATAAAGCCAGATTTGTCTTCCTGCCCTCCTCTCCAAACATGGGCCATATTCCCTACTTCTACCTCTGTCTGTCCTAAACCCTCTGGGTTTGGCTGCTCTCCAGTTGCGTCTGAAAATAGCCTGCTCTTGCTCTGCTTGCTACTGGGTTTCTTGGCTTAATGACCACGAGCAGTTTCTTTGCCAATATACATTTGTTAAGGCTCAGCCCCAGACCCTGTGAAAGCAGCACCATATGTCGGCAGCTTCAGTGACTTGCAGACACCAACTTGGATGCAGCTCTGCATCCCTTGATCCTATGAGCCGCCCTGGTGCTGTTAGAGAGGAGACTGGCTACCAACTGAGCTATAGAAATTGCTGGCTCTGGTTCCTTCACCCTAAAAGGGGTGTAATTCCTGCCTGCCACAGGGGAGTTATCAATATCAGTTAAAGTCTGCAGCCACGTGCTGTGGAATGCCAGGCAAAGTGCTTTTCCCTTTGAGGGATGCAGTGATAGACTTTCTTTTGGCTCAACAGCCACGTTTTGGGAGAACAAGCCGAGATGGTCTCAGGTTGCTTTCCAAAACCAGAGGGATGCTGGTAACTGCTGCTAAACCTGTGCTGTCAGGTTCCTAGAAGAGCAGCTGAGCATTGCTCAGGACAGGCCAGGGGAGATTTGCCTCTGAAGGGTCTCTCCACCTTCTCTCCTGAGTCTTGCAGCCCAGTCACTGGGTCAGTAAATGGCTGTGGTTATGCTGGTACGAAAACCTCATAAATACTTTTTTTTTTCTTCTACAAGTTGTCATGGTGTAGGGAAATCTTTGGCTAGTTTTGTAAAAAACTGTTGGCTCCAAGATGATTGAGAGCCCAGCCTCCAGCCCTGCATTGCAGTGCAGGGACATCTTAGATCATCCAGGGTGCTGAAGCTGGGAGTGACTTTAAGTAGCAGGTTTCCAACAAATAATTGTTTTTCCATGTGTCAGGCCTGTGTATCCCCATCTTGCACCTAGTAATGACTGTGAGTGAAGGTTAAATGTTCTTAATGTCTGTGTCCCATCATTTCTGAAGAGAAGTTCCTGAGAGAGGGGAATGCTGCAGCTGGTATGTGCGTAAATAACTGAGGACTTCCTTGGTGTCCGTGTGTCTCTGGATTTCTGATGAGTGGTTCATGAGACAGAGGCTGCTGTGGTCATGGAACTGCTCTTACAGCTAGTTCTTACAGCTGTATGAAAAAAGGATTTGAAGAAAATCCTCTTTTTTTCCTGTTTTTTTGTAGGAAGTATTGTGAGTGTGGGCGATCCAAAAAAGAAGTATACGAATTTTGAGAAGATTGGACAAGGGTTAGTATGCTTCTTCTCTATCCTAAACCTTTAATTTCCTTATGCTAAGAAGAATTCACTGAAACGAGGGTAAGTAAGCTTGCTGGAAAAGCTGTTGGGGACATTTTGGAAAGTTTATTTTGTTTGGTTGTTTATTTGTTTTCTTCTTTTTGTTTTTGGTTGTTTTGCTGGGTTCCACATCCCCCTCCCACTTCTTCTCCTGTTTCTGGCAAAGTCACAGGGTCTCGATTTAAATTGTGTTGTAATATAAGAAATTATGTCATTAGATGATCAGGTTGATAAATACAGCTACAGGCAGGGAAAGAACTGCGAGACCATCTTCAAATTAGAGATTTGCTACTGAGTCTGCTCTCTTCAAGACTCATGCTGTGCCCCTCTAAGCAGGGTAGGGGGAAAGTGGAGCTTGTAGGAGAGACTGTACTGAGGCAAAACACTGAGATCTGCAGTCACCTCCACATGCTGAGGCTCAGACTCCTGTTTTCCTCACTACAAATGCCACATTTGTTTACTTTAGCTGATTGTGTTGCTCTGTTATCCATGTTGGGCATTCTGCAAGCCAGGGTAGTGCAATCATGCCACTTGAAGTGGGATAAACTGAGTCTTACAGTTTGCTGATTTAGCAGCAAGGGTTTGGATGACCGTAGTGTCCCTTATTAGGAGCTTTTTTGCCCATAAGTTCTCTGGCTTCTGCTCCAACAACAGCCTTGTCTCAGAAATATTTCAGATGATGTTTACCACTGGTATTATTCCATGTAAAGGAATGGGACTGAGAGCACTTCAGAGAGACAAGTGGGAAGGGGTGTGTGATAAGCTCTCATTTTTACTTTGGGACACTAATAAATGATTTTGTTTTCTCTGTTTTGTTTAGAGCCTCAGGTACAGTTTACACAGCAATAGATGTAGCTACAGGACAGGAGGTAAGTGCTGCCAGAGTACCACAGCAGTGGATTTTGGATTGGGTCCTAAAAGTTGAAGTTGATGCTACAAAATAAAGACTGTCTTTCAGGGATTCATGACATCTTATTTTTAATGAGGTCTTTATTTACTTACTAATGAGACATGGTTGAGTGGTCTGAGCAGAGAACTGGAAAAAATGACTTCCCAAGTTTTGATTCCTGAATCATTTCATATTTATAAAGATTCTTTCTGTGATTGCAAAAGCTAGAAGCAAATGTTTGGACTGGGCAGTTTTCAGTAAAGGTTTCTCTCTTCTTCCCCAAGATTGCTGCCTGTCTCCATACAAACTCTTTTATTTGCCTTCTGCTCCTTTGCTTGCTACACTTATACTACTTAACTTGCATGGAAATAATTCCTCTCCCTCCCTTTGCCCACTTACTTTCTGCCCTTGAATTGTGAGACAAGGAATGCCCATCCTTTCTTTTTTCCCCTCACAAATACTGACAAGTGCCATGCTTATTGCCTGCATAATAAACTTGTAGTGATGGATATGCAGCATCTGTGGAAACCTTTATTTCTAGACAGAGGATTTTTTAACAGATGAAAGTTTGTGTTATTCCAGATATATTTACGGAAGTCTGCAACAATGTGTGTCTACTTTGCATTGTACAATGTAAGAGTTATTCACCAGTAAATTTCATAATTTAAGTTTTTGCTGAAATCCCTTCACCCCCTTTTTCAGTTCCTGAAGAATTAATGCAGTTTAATTGCAGCCTTTAAGGAAGAGTTCTTATATTTATTTTGAAGCAATGAGAAATTTTATAGGAGGAGGAAGTCCTTTGATGGTTTTCTGCTTTCTTTCTGGACCCCTTGGGTGACTCCCATGTGAAAATTTGAATTCTTGTATTACAACAGTCTTTTAAATCATTCCTATTACACTAGTGTGATCAGGCCCTGGATTTTTAAATCTGCTTTTGGGATCGCTGTAACTTTGTCATGCTGTTGTTTGTTCCTCTCTGTGGAGCGCACTGAACTCAAGAGCTCCATGCACGGAAACACTGGGAATTTCTTTATCTGCATAAAATGCCTTCCCTCTCTTCTTCATCTTTCATTCTTTTCTCTGGTCTTGTACAAAGAGCAGCATGGGGTTTTTATTTTTTTCTTCTTTAAGTACTGTTTGGCAGCCCTCACGAGTACTGTGGAAAACCAGCATGTCTGTCTGCTCTTGCCTTCTCATGTGTTGGGATTTTTCTATAGTCTTCCCTGCTATACTATCAAAATGCTAATTGTATCCATCTATACTGGAACTCTGTGGCTTGTTTCTTTCAATCCTTGTTTTTGTGAGTTACTGTAGTTGCTGGCTCAGGTCCATTCACCCCGGCCTCTTTCTCTGCATGTAGCAGTTTTATAAAGGTGTAGTTTCACTTCATTCCCTCTGCCTAAATATTGCACCAAGGACATTTGAGTTGTACCATCTATGCGTTGTTTCTGTCTCCAGCTGTGCTGGGTAGGTTCACTGATTTGGAGGCTCCTCTGAGGGTCAGGGGCTCTCATGAAGTACTGGTAGTGTGGAAACTTGAATACAAGGGTTAAAAATGTGCTGTAACCTTCCTGCTCTTTGCATATATACATGCAGAGCAGGTATCCTAAAACAGGAAGAAAGCTACTAAACCAAAGGGCTGCAGCTGCCAAATCCATCCCTCTTGCCCTTCAGGCATGACTAGATGTAAAGCTGGCTCCAATTCATTTATTTTCAGCCTTTTATCTAAACACTGGTGCTTCTCTCCCCCAGTTCTTGTTGTGACAAAAGAAATAGAGTTACTACCTTGAAGTACTAAGCATGGTAGTGTTATTTACCCACCCCACTTTCAATTTCTTGAAGCAGAAATTTGCATGGAAGCAGGGAAAAAAACACCAAAAAAATTTCAGAAACATCCAGTTAAAAATAGAATTAATAATAATCCTTTCAGAAATGAAAACTTTTTGACATATCCGTCCATGTCAGAGTAAGGAGATCTCTTCCTTGCTACCAAGAAGCTGTAGATGGAGATGGCTATCCAACTCTGACATGAAGGTTCAGTAGGAAAATGGCAATTCCCCTTGTTCTTTTTGTCATTAAGCATCATCCAGCATGTGTGGAAAAGGACATGACCTGCAGAGCCATGGAATGGTAATGGTATTCAGTAGCTCATGATGAAAAAGTGACCTCATGATGAAAAGGTTTTTTTCCTCCCTCATGTGAATGTGGGGCTAAATTGACTGGTACTGGCAAGTTTCTGGGGGACTCCTGCAATAATGCTTTACTTGATCTCTTTTCACTGCAGGTTGCAATCAAACAGATGAATTTGCAGCAGCAGCCCAAAAAAGAACTGATTATTAATGAAATCCTTGTGATGAGGGAAAACAAAAACTCCAACATCGTCAACTACTTGGACAGGTGTGTCAGTATTGGAAGGGCTCACTAAGGGACACTGGAGACTCTTCCTTGTTGGTGTCTTAAGGGTTCCTGGCTCAGCTTAATGCAAGTGTGGGACAACCTTGCGTTGCTTAATGCATGGGGCATTGCGGGAGTGTGGGTGGCCTGGCGGTCTCTCTCTGGAATGAGGAGAAACAGGTATCTGAACCAGTGTTAATGGGATGTCTAGGCTCTTTTTAGAGATGCTGGCAACAAAAGTCTTGTCAGGACTCCGTTTTTCATCTCTCTCTGTTGCCAGATATGACACAACAAACTTCCTGCTTATTTCCTTCCTGTTACTAAAGGAGAAATAGAAACAGTTTGAGATGTATTATTTCTGTTTGCTTTCCTCTTCTTTTCCACTGAGCAATGCTGGTGTTCTGCTGCCAGAGGAGCAGACTCCTTCCAGGGTTTGATGTAGTCGTGTCCCTGGGACTGTCCACGGAGGTTTTTCCTCAGTAGCATAACAACAATGAGGGTGAATGACATGTGACACATAACAGGAGCTCTGGGGACACCTCAACACAGCCTTCCAGTACTTTAAGGGGACTTTTAAAAAAGAGAGAGAGTGGCTTTTAAGGCAGATAGTGATAGAATAAGAGGGAACAGTTTTCAGATAAAAGAAGGTCGATTTAGGTTAGTCATAATGAAAAAGTTCTTTACTGTGAGGGTGGTGAGGCACTGGCACAGGCTGCCCAGAGAAGCTGTGGCTGCCCTGCCAGTGTTCAAGGCCAGGTTGGGTGGGACTCTGAGCAGCCTGGTGTACAGGAAGGTGTCCCTGCCCATGGCAGGGGTTTGGAAATAGATGGTCTTTAAGATCCCTTCGAACCCAAAGCATTCCATGATCCTGTGATGCTGAAAGCCCAATTGAATTCACCATCAACATCACACTGCTGCATTGTCTCAAGCCTGTGTCACTCGTTAAAAATATAGCTAGTTCCATTTGAGCTGCAGCAAGATTTTCAGTCTGTTGCACTCAACATCTGAATGTAGCAGTTCTGATGAACCACAGGTTTGCCTTATTGTAGGGTAAAGACTGCTTGGATGGGGTGAGCTTCAGGCTTTAATCTTGGCGGCTTGGGTTTTTTGGAAGATACAACGAAGGGATGTGCCTCAGAATCTCTTTTGGAAATTTGAGAGTGGATTTGCACACCTTTTTTGTTCTGCATGTATGTCAAAATCTAATCAGCTATTTCTTTAATAGATTATGTTGGCAGGCTTTCAATGTTTTAGCCAAAAAAGGTGGCACTTATAAACTGCAACAGTTGTTTTGCTGAATTTTTGTGGTGCTATGTCCCATGCATAGCTGTAAAGAGCTACTTTGTTGAGGGGACAAAAAGTCTGCTCCTGGCATTTTTTGTGCAAGAGGTGTGTATGCAGAAAACTGATGCTGGGCACACGCCATCTTCTTAGAGCAGAAGAATGTTACCAGTGTAAAATGAAACAAGTGGTTAAGAGCTGCATCTGTGCTGGAACTGTTATTTTCCCCTGGCTGATTAGAGGCTTTGTTTTGACAAAACTGTTTGAGAGACAGGCTCTTCCCATTAGAGAGCATGGCTCTGTACATGCACTTGCCTCATCTAGCCAGGGCATCCCAGCTGCAGGATTGCTCCACATCCTGCTGTCTTGCTCAAACTCTTAGCAACAAAAGCTGCTGCTTTTGTCCTCCACTTACACTAATCTTTTTCAGAGGGATTAGCTTTTGTTTGAGTGCTGCACATGGACAGAACAGCAACTGGGATGAACATGGGGGTTCTTGTGCCTATTATGCCCCTTCAGCTCTGCAGCTGCAGGATCCTGTTGCTGGGGAGCTGTGTCCCTCCTGCCTGGCCTAATGTGGCTGTGCTTCCCAAGTGCTGAATTAAGCTGATATTTGGACACCACTTGCTGGCTTCTGCCTCCTGCTGAAGGAGGTGGAGGAAGGATGTGCTGATCCCTGCGGTGCCTGGTTTCTGCTTTGTGGTTCTGTTACAGTGCCTCCCCTTCCGAGTCTCTGATGGGAACTGCAAGATAATCATGGGCATGAACCAGCTCTCTCTCTTCTTTGCCTCAGCTCCTGCCCTTATGCAAGGGTTTCCTGTGCTTTGTCCTCTTGTAACTGCATGGCCTACTTGCTTGTGGTTAAGCAGCTTTTCTGCTGCAGTCTTAGTGGCCAGTGTTGCACAGAGGTGTGCTGTGATACTTAAGATAGTGACACGGCCTAGTTCAGTTGTACTTGGGAGCTGGATTCAGAAGCATCTGGCTCTGAAGACAGTGACACCAGTCTTCTGTACAGACAAACAGCCGCTTGTGCTGAGTTACCTGCTGGAGGTGCCAGTTCCTTTCTGCTGCATGAAAGAGGCCCTCAGAGCCCTGCTTCTAAACTTAGCCATCTAAACACAGATGCCCAGTGCTAAGCAAAGCAAACTCCCGCCCTTTAGTTTCGTTCTGAAGAACTCCTTAACTTAATAAACCCCACAAATAAGTGGTAGCCTCTGTTACCCAAACCCCAAACTGCAGTAGGGATGGATGGTCAATGAATAAAGCTGAAGATGTAAGACAGTCATGCTACAAGAACACACTGGTTTCTTTCCAGGCTACATTAATGTTTGCACGTTGGAGGCATGTTACTGGTGCAAAATTCTGGGCAACTCCAAATTTTATCCATAAAATATGTGTATTTGTGATAGAGAGGGCTTGGTGGACAACTTCCTAAGGTATCTAAGTGGAAGCTGAGGAATACCTTACAGGATCAGACATTACCTGCTCTTGCAGATGGATAAAGAGAAAGCTGTAGACCATCCTTTTCTTTTTCAAATATTTTCATCAGGTTTTTCTTACTGCCAGCTTGTTTTGGAAGGTGACTGTGGGTGACAATATGTGACACCATGCTGTGCCTGATGTTGCATCCGAGCAGCATGTAGGTGTAAGGACTTCCTGGTGGTGTCTCTAGAACTGCTGAGAGAGTGGGTTTGAGTCATGCCTTCAGTGGGCAGCTCAGTGACTAAGACTGGCAAGAGAGTGGAAAGTTCCCTGAGACAGTACCACCCTGAAATGATATTCCTTTGGCAGCAGCTGGCAGGGAGCCACTGTTAATTCCACCTCCCTGTGTGTTATGTCAAATCTATCAATTATGGAGTTGCCAGGGTCTTGGCACATGTCTGTGGCTGCTCATGGCTCAGCTTTCGTTCACAGTGTGGTTCTTGGCTCGCTTCATCCGTTTTGGCTGCAGAGGTACACCAGCTTGCTCCCAGCATGTGGAACCTGAGAATGTCATGCAAAGAGCCCGTTCTGCCCCCATTCTTACAGTCAAGCGGATTTGGGCTGCAGAGAGTGCTACTGGCAAGGAAGGGAAACCTTGTGATGTCCACAGTGGGTGATTTGTTGAGAGGGTGCTGATAAAATCTGCAGAGAGCCTCACTTGGCAGAAGTGAAGAAGTAGCTATAGCATAGGGCAGGAAGGAAGAGTGTGGATGGAGTTGGGCTTTCAGAGCCCAACAGAAAGTAAATGACCCATAGAGTTAGCAGGAGTGCTTCTGAAAGCAGTGTTGCTGCTCCTCTCTCACTCAGAGGGGCTGTTCTGCAGGTGGTACTGCTTTTGCTGGGGTCTGTAATGCTGGGAAGAAAAAAAAGCCAGTGCATCAGCTTCTGTTCCATAGTGGAATTTGAGACCTCTCTGCTGCAGGAGCACAGCCCTGTGCCCTTGGGCTTTGTATCCTATAAGAATCTCCAGAGTGCATCTCCCTACACAGTCTTCTGCATCAGCAAACCGAGATACCCACTGTGTCTCTGGAATTAAAAGCTGTCCATAACTGTAACACTACTGTCATCTAGGTGTAGCTCGGACCACCATTGCTGTTTAGGGGGATTTTTTTCATCAGCTTAGTGCTGTCAGTGTGTTCTTTGGGGGTAAATACCACACCTTCCCGTGATGTTCCACTCATCTCTGTCTACTTTCCATGCCAAGTTTAATAGCTTCTTTCTCCTTTACTGCTGCTCTCTGCCTAATTGTTCCCTAGTACCTATCCTGGCTTTTGCATTTGGCTCCTGGCAAATTCATTCCTCAGTAGGATCAGTCTTTTAGAGCAAAGAAAAGGTATCCTTGATGAACTCTAATGCCAGCTGAAGCTTTTAATTAGATTCTCTGCCCTCTCACTTTTGACTCATCTGTCCATTCACTTGAAAAATGAGAGGATAGGCTGAAAAGGTTGGTTTTCAAACTGATGATTCCTTCCTCAGGAATGTGTCATCCTGACGTATCTGTCATGGAAGTTTGTGTTGATGGGCCCAAAAAGGGGCAGAAATGGTTGGTGATTAGAGCTTTTAAATTTTTTTGGTTCTTTTTTGTTTGTTTGTTTTTAATGAGTTAATGCTGAAGTCTTTGTCTCCTGTCTTCCACTTTTAGACGTGGGTATGCACACACTCAGCAGAGAGGAATATCCCAAATGACTGAGAAAAGCCACTCTCATCTCAGCTGTCTCCTCCCCGTCTTCCTATGGACCTTTTTTAGAAAAGCTCTGCCTTTTTGGGGTTTCCTTTTCTATTTTAAATCTTTAGAATTGCTGTTTCATCCAGTAAGGTGTACTCCTTTGGCCTTACGAATGGTTCTGAAATTTTCAGACAAAATCACAGACTAGTTTGATGATGTGGAAAAGATTTTCAAATGCATAATGCTTAAAAAAGAAGTGCTCTTCCATGACTGATTGTGGGTAGTCATCTTTTGTGTCACCCAGGATTGTCCCTGGGCCAAGCTAAGCAGGCAGTTTCTTAGGACAACAGGATGCCAGGAGTAGCGAAACAGCCCCCAGCCACCTCTTCCAGTGCACGAGCCCTCAGAAGCTACTGCTGTGTGCCAAATGTCTGGGTTGCATGCTTGGACCACATCTTTGACTCTTTCCTTCTCTCCCAGAAGCAGGAGTAGTTGTAAGGTCAACTTACATCTTAGTCCGCATCCTTTCCATGGCAGAAAAATTCAGCCTTGCCTTTTACGGACAAGAAACTTGTAGCCAGCTCTCCCACTACATCTCTCCTCAACTTTCTGCACTCACCCTTCTCTTTGGTCATTCAGGTTGTGGTGGGATCCTCCCATGCGCAGAAAGTACCAGGAGTACGTGGCTCCCCAATGCTGTTAAATGCAGCTCTTGTTTTTATTGCACTTCTAAGACAGCTTTAAAACCCTGTGCGTTCTAATTTTAAAATCTGGTTTCGGCTCTTCAGTTACCTTGTAGGAGAAGAGCTCTGGGTGGTGATGGAGTACTTGGCAGGAGGCTCCCTCACCGATGTCGTGACAGAGACCTGCATGGACGAGGGACAAATCGCCGCCGTGTGCCGGGAGGTAAAGCAGCACTCGCACTCGGAGGGAGCTCTGGTTGGGAATGGGGCACAGACTTTCCACCATCTGTCACTCACTCCATGGGAATGTCTCCAGCTTCTGTAGTGCGACAGTCATTCTTTTAGAGAATGGATTTCACCTTTGAGGATGCAGTGATCAGTCCTAATTCAAGCCTCATGTTTCACCCTAGAGGGAGGAACTAGAGTGGGAAATGGGGTTGAGATCCTCTTGATTTTGTCTGTTCTTCAAGTCTTTTGGGACTAACTTGTCCTCCTAGGAACTGCTGATCCCAGTGTGACGTCTCCCTGTAGCCCTGCACATACTGAGTATATGAAAGGCCCTTAGACACTGTGCCCTTACTACCAAAAATGCATAGTCTGTTTGAGTCCTTTAGTTGGCTAATTGTGGCTGGTGAATGATTTCATGCACAGTAAGAATATCTCAATTATTTTTCAGTGTCTCCAAGCCCTGGAATTCCTCCATTCAAACCAAGTTATTCACAGAGACATCAAGAGTGACAATATCCTGCTGGGAATGGATGGCTCTGTCAAACTAAGTATGCAGGGAACTTTACTGCTGATGACTTATCAACCCATGCCAGTTATCTGCTCTGGGCCAGGCATTTTAGGGAGATGGGTGTTTGAGGTGCTTGATGCTGTCATGATGAACAGGCTGTAGAAATGGTACTGTAGATGTTTCTGTGGCATTTGTTTTAATGGAGATTGGCAAACACAAATGCTTGTGAAGGGATACCAGACTTGAAGTGAAGTTTGGGCTTCATTTAGCATTGGGCCATCTGTTTATGTGAACTAAAAATAACAGTATTTTAATGCTACTTGAGTCTAGAAAACTGGGTATGAAGGTGTAAGGCTGGAAGTCTTTATTTATGAGCAATCTCTTCAGTCTGGAAAACGCTGCAGGTACTCAAGGGGCAGGGGAAATGGAGGGAGAATTGAAAACTGTGTGACTAGAAATCATTTAATCTTACAATACCAACCCAGACTGGAGCCTAAATGTTGTTTCCTCTTTGTGGTATCACCAGTAATGAACATCTTTAGACTGTTCTGCCCCTTAGGTGCTAAGGTAGCTGTTGGGCTTGTCATTGTCCATGCAGAGATAAGCCTGCAAAACAGTGAATTATTATCTTCCACCTATAGCTTTAACAGAATGGTGCTCCCTTTTTCTTCCACTCAGTTCTGTTGGCTAGCACCCAACAGGCATAAATAAATCTATTTTTGTCGGCAGTGGCAGCAGAAATGACTCAAAATTCACAGAGTGCAGATATGCTGAGTAAGAAGGTGGGGTTTTTCTGCACATAATTGCTTTTTAAACTAAAGCTGCACTTTGGTGGAACCAGATCTCAGGAGTGTTAACAATGAATAACTGATGGAGGCCAAAGTGCTCTATTCTTATGGAATAACTTCTTTGAGCATGGTGTGCGGGTACCAGGCTGTAGTTTAAAGTTAGAGAAATCCCTGTGGATATGATGCAGTAGCCTTCTGCATTTGAGCTGCTTATTGGCTCTGCTGGAAATTTGCCCTGTTTATGAACCATATGTCCTTTCTTGGTATTTACCCTTGATGAAAACTCAGCTTGGAATCAGTTTAATTTTCATCATTCTGCCTAAAATTAGACCTGCAATGCCACAGGAGGTCAGGATGGGCGGTGCCTCTCGCTATGTTGATTCTGCTGGGCTCACAAGAACAGATTTAGTTTTCTTTTGGTAAGCCAAATACAAATAAGACATAGGGCGCAGCCATCCCTGTGTGAAGGCCCTCCATCTTTTTCTCTCTTCAAAGAAAATAATCAATATAAATTCAGGTGCTTTAAATTTATTCTGAACACTCTTTGCTCCATAAGATAAATGCTGTATGAGGCATGATATGTCTACAGGGGAAGTAGATACCCCTTGGACTGAAAATGTGTTACAGTGTGTTACAGCTGCAGAATGCTGCAACACAGTTGAGTGTCTCAACTTCCATGTGTGGTTATTTCCTGATCCCCATCTTTCACGCAGACAAGTCAGCAGCTCTAGAATCCTCATGGCCTCAGAGAGTCAGGTTTAGAAACTTGGCTCTAAACACTGTCCTCTGTATTAGCCACAAAGCCACTCCTGTCACAGTTGCAGCAGCAGCACACCAGACAGTGCAGCGGGGTAAAGTGTAGCTCTGGTGTCAGTAAGGGTTGTTTTTGGAGAAACTTGCTAATTCCTACGTCTCTCTCTTTCCCCTCCACCCTGTTTTAATTTTCCAGCTGACTTTGGCTTCTGTGCCCAGATCACTCCTGAGCAGAGCAAACGCAGTACCATGGTGGGCACCCCGTACTGGATGGCACCTGAAGTGGTGACACGGAAAGCTTATGGGCCCAAAGTGGATATCTGGTCTTTGGGGATCATGGCCATCGAGATGATCGAAGGAGAGCCCCCCTACCTCAATGAGAACCCTCTGAGAGTAAGCGAGTGCTTTTTTCCTCAGCTCTTCACTAAGCTGCTGGTGAAACTGTGCTCATGTGAATCCTCCAATGTGGTTTCATCGCCTCCAGCCCCACCTAATTCAAGCGACTCTGTGCTCTCCTTAGATGTCATAGTGAGAAGATTGAGATAGTCTTAGTTAAAACCTGTAGTTTGCTCTGGGTAGCAGAGGTGTGGGTTCTTCCTGTGAATTAGATCATGCACACTCATAATTTCCCACTTTCTGGGATGCTAATAGAGGCAGAAGTTCTACCTGATGGCAACAAAGCAGTCGTGTCTTGAAACTTTCTACCCTGTGAATGGGAGAGTTCTCCTCTGAGCGTGGTGTAGTGGAAGGTTCCCTGCCCCTGGCAGGGGTATTGGGACTAGGTGATCTTTGAGGTCCCTTTCAACCCAAAGCATTCTATGTTTCTGTGATTCTATTCAATTCTATTCTAGTAGGAGCTTTATCCTACTGGCAAATTGTTCCTCCTTGCACACTCCAAGTAAAATTAGAAGCGTAATAAGCCTTTATACAGGGCTTAAGCCTCCTGATGTCTTTGCTTTGTTCAATTATTAACAAAAGGAGATATGCTGTCAGCATGTAGGGACATCACTGCTCTTAATATAAGCTAGGGTTATGGCTTTTCCCCCAGTTACACAGGTTGGAGTGATCTAGAAAAATTCTGTTTAATTTTTTTTTTCCATCTCTTGCAATGGAAGTGATTTTTGGGAGAGAAATGCAGCAGCCAAGAAAACTATAAGGAATAGAATGGTGTTGAGTTAAAGTGACAATACTTTGGCCTCATTTAACACAATTTATGCCAATTACCAGGCTATCAGACTGCTCCCATGGGATGTGTTGAGTGATGTGTTCAAAAGGCCTGTGTATTAACAAGCCTCTGACAGATTTCTGTTTCTTTTGAAAATTCATCCAGGAAGTTTCTCACGTGAAATCCTGAAATGGATGAATTTTGAGTCTCTTGATTCTCAGAGCAGGGTGTGTGTGAATGCTTCTCCCCCAAGCAGTAGCAAAACTGCTTTTTTCTGCAGGATGTTAAAAGATGCCTAAGGGTCTGCTGGACATCTTTTTTGAAGAGCCAACTGCATCTTTATCGTGTTGATGTTTTAGGTCTTGTGCACTCAGGCAGAGTACCAACAGAAAAAAATCTATTTAGTCAGAGTTACCTTCCCATGAGGATATAGTCATTACAGGAGTAATGGTAGAGTCATGCCAGTTAACTTCCCTGTGTAAACAGGGTCTGGAATGTTGTTTTTGTCCTTGTAATCCCTTGAGAGGGCTACAGGATCCAAACCCAGATTACGAGGGTAAAACAATAAAGGATTGGATCTCATCCACAAAAAAATAGGGCTGGCAGCTATTCTGTTTGCTGAAAAGGCATTGATTAGTGACCCTGATAAGGTGGGGTTTTTTCCTCTGCAGTGAACTGTGGGGAGGGAGAGGAGAAATGGGTGTCTCTAATCCAGAGGTGGAATCTAATCTTCATAACCTCCTGTTTCCCGGGTGCTTGTTTTTGTCTTAGGCCCTGTATCTCATTGCTACTAACGGGACTCCAGAGCTGCAGAATCCAGAAAAGCTTTCACCCATATTCCGAGACTTCTTAAATCGCTGTCTTGAAATGGACGTGGAAAAGAGAGGTTCTGCAAAAGAGCTGCTACAGGTGAGTGATGGGGAACAAGACTGGAACAATGTAATCACACAATGCTGAGTGAGGCCAGGCTTAGGGCGAGATCTTGTTTGAGGTCTTAAATACTGCATCACCTGAAGGAGCAAGCACAGCTAAGGTAACATCTCAGGGGAAAAAAGCGACCAAAACCCACAGCCCCCAAACATAAATCTGTAATAAAGTGATAACAGACTGCTCCCTTTCCATGCTGTACTGGCTACTGGCAGCAGCTGTGCAGTGTGTTCTGTGCCCAACCTCAAGTAATAGATATATCCCAGGCCTGCCAAATGCTGAAACCCCCTGGTTCCCGCGGTTTCCTCACGCGGCTTGCCATGACATCTCTATGTGTTGTCACAGCCTTGTCGTGCTTGTTCCAGTTTGGACAGCAGGAAGGCTTCTAGCTAACAGATATTCTGGCTGTCTCCTTTCTGGAGGAGGGATCACAAAGCTCTTTGAAATGTGCATGGCTTCCATTAACTGGAGCAATTCATTTTTACCACATTTTGCCTGATACTACTCCTTACAGAGATGATGGAACAAAGTTCGTGAGATATCTTAATTTATAATGGCTTGGGTTGGAAGGGACCTTAAAGATCCTCTGGTTCCACTTCCCCAGCCATGGGCAGGAACACCTTCCACTAGACCCAGCTGCTCAAAGCCCCATCCAGCCTGGACTTGAACAATTCCAGGGACAGGGCAGCCACAGCTTCTCTGGGCAACCTGTGCCAGTGCCTCACCTCTCTATAATCAGATATTTCATTGAAAACCTGATGTCTTAGTCTGAACTCCTGGTGAAAGTTGAGGACCTAGCTGCCAGGATTTTTATCAGGATGGATGAGTGTTCTTTCTGTCAAATTTGCCATGAAGGTGGAATATGCAAGTCTTTGTAAAATAAATCTGTGATCAGGAACACTCAGACCTTGAGTATCAGAGAGTTTCCAATTTTTCTTTTCCTTTCTCTCCACTAATTTGTGTAGTGGGCTCAGACTTGGATGTGTTACTGCCTTATGAGACTATAATGAAGCATAAATGTCTGACAGTATGGCAGTAATTGGAAGATCACTTTTTCTTCTGGACTTTTCAGTTCTAAAATACCAGAAAGAAGTCATGCCCTGTTCCTTGGAGCAGGAGACCATTCTGACTGTAACACTTCAGCAAGTTCTTAACTACCTTGTGGCTTTTGAATTTTTACTTCTTATTTTTTTCCATCTCTGAGGCATATTGCCTTGGGTGATTGATCCCTTCTGATGCTCAGAAGTCCTGTGGATTATCATTGCTTTTTGTTTCCAGAACAGCTTGTGGACTTGCCCTTCACTCTCACCTGAGAGCTCTTTTGATAATCAATACTGTTTTATTTAAAGAAGAGCACCAATATAGGAGACTGGATGGTGCTGTGTTGCAAGCTCTGTGCTGCTCTCCCAAATTTCAGCTGCTTTGCAAATTTCTGACAGCTGGTAGAAGGCCAAGGCAATGCTTTCTCCAGACCTGTGACAACAGGGAACAGGGAAATGAGAGGTAATTCCTGCATAGAGCCCTTTGCCTTGTGTCTGAATCACACAGGTTGATCTTAATACACCTTCTTTCGCTGGATTTCACTATAGGTTTTGCAACTTTATAATTCCCCAGGGAAATTCACTGAGTTTTGCTTGATCTTGAACATGTGCAAACACTGGGTAATTTAGCATGTGTTGGGTGCAAATCTCTTCATCACTTCAGGCAACCCCCAGAATTTTGTGGTAGTAACAGATCCTCTGGTTTCACGTGTTCAGAGACTAGAGTAGGTTCTTAGGTTTTGTATGGGTTTAGGTGAAAATGTTTAGAATAGCCACTTCTGGGGCATGTTCTGAAAAATCTAACCATTTTTCCTTTTGTTTTGTCCTAGCACCAGTTCTTGAAAATTGCAAAGCCTCTATCCAGTCTCACTCCTCTGATTATTGCAGCTAAAGAGGCAGCCAAGAACAACCATTAAGGTGGTGAAGTCAACACAGTCATCATGCCAAGACTTTTAGATGTTCATTTCAGAGATTGAATTACTTGCCCTTCTCCCCTTCTGCTCCTTCTTTGCAGGGGTGTTCTTAAAACTTTGACTTGTCCTGAAGGGTGGGAGAGGCATTGTTCACTGTACGTGGAAGGGCACACAACAGGGACATGGCTGAGCTTACATGGTGAACTGTCCTTCCATCCTTGTGGTGGGGACGAGAGGGGAAGAACATTTCGTATGGGTGAGAAGATCCTTCTGAGAGCGTCTGAACCTGACCTACACGTAGCAAAGCCAGCTTGTTTTTGTCTTTCTTACAGTGTTTATTTTTAAAAATAATGTGGAGCCTTAGACCATGTTTATCTTTATAAATTAAATCTTTTGCTGGCTGCACTTTGCCTGCTTCTGCCAAGCTGCTATTACACCACGGAGGCCGCTCTGTGCTTTGGGATGGCTCGAGGAGGGAAGGAAGCCGGCAGCAGCAACGTGAGCAGCTGTCAGCGGAGAGGGGAACGAGGGGGTGAAAGTGCATCCCTCCTGCAGCACTGCTGGATGCTTCAAGGAAGCATGGACAAAGCCTCTGTGTGCTTTCTGCAGCCATTGGAGAACTTAATTCATGGATGATCTCTTTGCCAAACTGTGTGAACTGCCTCCTACTCCCCCCTTCCCCCTTTAGTGGCAACTCTACTAGTTAAACAAATCTCAAATTTTTTTTGTTGTTCTAGGAAATAAATCACAGGAAAAGAATGACAGAGAACTCTTTTAGGGTTATTTTATCAGCGCTGTGAGGCTTTTTAGAGACCCTGCCCTGTGTGATAAACAAACAAAGCAATTACTATTCTGAAGACAAGACTTGCCTGCAAAATATGTTGAAAACTCTTGTTTCTTAAAGCAAGTCCAATGAAAAACACACTGATAATGGATGCTGCTTTCTCCTTGGAGACATGGGGACGTGAATTTTTTTAAATGATAGTTTCTTTATGCTACTGATTCCTTGGGTTGCCAATAGTCTGTAAAACAACAGGAAACCTAGAACTACTAGAAGAGGGACTGGTTGTAAACACTGGGCTTATGTTCAACTATATACTGATTTTTATTGGAGTGACTGCTGCACTTCTTAACTTGGGCTAGGGGAGAACTGGAGAATTCACTGTCGCCAGGCAAGTCTGTCATTGCTCTTACAGTCACCGGGTACTTGAATGTGTTGGATGAAGTACTATAACCTTTGTTTCTTACTCCTTCTTCTGCAGTCCTTTGGGATAGCGAGTGGCCCCCAAGGGAGTAACTTTACACACAGAGAAAATCGATAAAAAATTGTGTATTATGACTGTGGGAGCTGCTTTCTCTGTACTGCTTTGGTCACACATGGGGTGAGTTTAAACCTATTCTGGAGTAACCTCTTCATCTTTCCATTGGACAGAAATTCATTCCTTCTTGCTGAGACCTGCTGCTGCCTCAGACCTTTCCTCCCTGCGCCTGGGCTCTAATTAAATGTATTTTTCAGATTGGCTCCGCAGTCCATGACAGCTCTTACAGCAGCTTTACTGGGTGTAGGTAGTTTGTGAGTTCTTTTGTGTCTGAGGAGTCTTCTCGCATCCTTTGTGCTCCAGGGTGGTCATTGTCTGGCACAAGGCTGAGGGGTGAAGTCTATTGCCCTAATTTGCAGCCTTCTCCCTTCTCCCTCAGATGTATATTTAATCTCCCAGTATTATTAAGTTGCCTCTCAAAAAGCTTGTTTCCAAGGATGAATTCCTTGGGCAAAACAGTAGAGCTGCCAACCTGGAAAAGGATATGATCTATTAATGAGCTCATCTGCTGGGAGCTTAGGTGGAGATTGTGGAATGGAAGGCCACTATGCTTGAATAATTACCTTTGAGAAGGACTTTGTATTCCCTCTGGAAGACTCAGGATGGCATATGTGGGAGGAAAATAGTTAGTGGCTAGATCTTTGATCTAAAATCTCATTTGACTGGCAGATGTAGCAATTGATTATTTTTCAGACAGCACAGGGTTCGGTTTGATCCACAATGTGTTTAATGTCTCTGACTTCTCTTTAATTCCCTTCCTCACTCCCTTCTCTCACTGCATCTCATTGAGATGAGATCCTTAATGCAGAAAATAAACGGGAGTTTATTTTCCTGCAGCAAGATTTCTGCTAAACTTNACTTCCTCACTCCCTTCTCTCATTGCATCTCATTGAGATGAGAACCTTAATGCAGCAAGATTTCTGCTAAACTTCCCCAAAAAAGATGGAAAAGGTTATTTGTGTGTGTCTTAAGCTGCTCTTCTGGATCCTCTGTTGCATAATGGAAAGGGATCAACAGCGGCTGTTTATCCCTCCTCTTACAGTGTGCTTCTGTCTCGTCGACTTCCACATTGACTCGCTCCTGCCTGGTTTCTGTTGGCTGCTGGAGAGGGGTGTTGCCGAGAGCCTTTCGTTCTGCTGGGAAAAGCTGCAAGACTGTGCCCATGCTTGTGTCATCTTGTCCCAGGCTGTTTTGTCCCCACTCGTGATGGGTGGGTGGGAAAAGGTGGTGATTGCTACAGTGTGCCTAGACCTAGTTTCTGGTTAACAGACGCATCATGTTTTTGTGTTCTCAGAAAATCTTTTAAAAAATTTATAAGTGGCTTAATCTTAGGAGAATGGATTTATTTTGTTCTAGGTGTTCTGAAATGCATCCTTTCCTCCCCTCTCCTCCATATGTGAATTGCCTGGCACCAGCATCTCTGTTAGCTTTTGAAGAGCCCTTTCCTGTGTACTGCACCTTCTTGTCTACAGAGGGCTCTTAAATAGTGACTTTCTGACTTAAAATTTAACTTCCAGGGCTTATTTTTCTGAGAATATCTTGTCCCTGCTGTTACTTGAAAGTGACTACAACTTGGCAGCTTCTTTGGTGCCTTTTTTCCCCCCTTAACTTTCTCTTATTAACTGATTTGCCTGAGTTGAAACCATTTTTAATCACAGCCCTTAATTATTAATTTGCCTGCTAATATTGAAATTCTCTCTTCCATATTAGAACATTAAATATTCAATTGTTTTGACTGTCCTTTCAGAAAATTGGTTTCCTTTTTGAGGGATCTCAAGCAATCTTATACCAGAAATAATTTCATATCCTACGGTCTACAAAGGGCTTGGTGGAGGAAGAGGCTAAAACTCATCTTCTTTTCTTAAACACAGAGATTGTCTTATTTGAGTATCAATTGGTAGCTTCTATAAGACTTCCTTTGTTTCAAGAATGGGCATTGATTTGTATTACTTTAGCTATTAGGGTTTTTTAGGGTTTAGAGGTTTTCTAAACAATTTGACTTGGGTCCAAGAATTTGTGTGTGAGAGGGGTATGGAGATCACGTAGGAAGAAGGCAGGTTATTTGGACAACACTCTCAGGCACATGGTATGATTCTTGGAGTTGTCCTGTTCAGGGCCAGGAGATGGACTCAACGATCCTGGTGGATCCCTTCCAACTCAGGATATTCTGTGATTCTGTGAGGCTGAGAGTGAAGAGCCAGGACAGGGATGGAGGGCACAGCAGAATTGGCTGGTTGCAGCAGCAGCAGCACACCTTTAGCCAACCCTGAAATGTCTTCATTGAGTGGACGTGTTTTTCAAGAACATAAATCTGACCGATTAGTTGCTACAGGCACTTCTCTAGGCAGGCATTATGCTCCTACCAAACTGCCTTCTCCTTTTAAACGAAAGGGGTGTAGGGATTTCTCCAGCAAAGGAGGCTTCTTGAGAAAAGAGGTTTCCATGGAGACACTAACTTGACTTAAACGATCTAAACCTCTAAGGCTTGAGAAGAGTTTTGGTGGGTAGGCATCACATCGACACAAAAGCCACTGTTTTGCAAAGCAGCTGGGGTTGCTGTGTTTTATTGCCAGCTTGATGTCCCTTTTCAGGGGGTTGGTTTTGAAAAAGTGCTGAGAATGTTGCCTGGTCAGGATTGTGAGGTGTATGAAAGTCTGGCCCCTCTTAGCTGAGATCTCTGTTGGTATCCTAATCCATCTGTCTCAAAATGCCGCAGGGCGGTGTAAGTAGGGCGCGTTTGCAGCAGAGTACTGTGCAAGAAAGGACTGCACTGGTCTGTAGTAGGTGCTTGCTTTCTTAGAACCCACCCTTCTTGGCTGACAGCAAAACTGGTTCTGACCAGTTTCCAAGAAAAGTATTTGTTTGAAGCCCATTCCTAATTAAGAGCTTGCATAGTCCATTTGTCTGGTGAATGACAACGTCTTCAGTGTTAAAGTCGTTAAAGGTGAACTGATTATCTGCTCATCTTTCCCCCATAAAACAGTAAGATTTTTAATGGCTTCTTATTTCAGCTGTATTAGAGAGCCTGTAGATGTATTTTGGGGCCGTAAGCCCAACTGGATGGAGCATATGTGTAACAAATGCTGTAGGATCTCGTAGTTTGTTGCTGATGACAACTCACAGTGGCAAAGGTGGGATCTTAGAGAAGCAGCTGCCGACTTTGACAGGGAATGGCCAACAGCAACAAAACTGCGATAAGGATGGGAACTGGACAGAAACTTCCTGCTGAAATGGAGCCTACAGGGAGCGGTGGGAAAGAGACAGAGTTGGTCCAAAAGGTAGGATGAAGCAAAGGTTAAAACTTCAATTACACAATTGCTGAGGAAATTCAGGGATTGCCACAGCAGCCTGCTGCATCTCAAGGAAGCAGTGTGTCTGAAGGAGGAGAGCAGAGAGGAGCCTGAGAAGTGAAAAGGTGCTGAAAGTGGAGACTGGAGCAGCAATATGGCTCTGAGTCACAGCCTGTGCTGAGAGCTGGAGCTAATCCAGGAGGTTCACAAAAAATGACAAAATTCAGCTGAAAAGGAGAAGTGGAGCTAGAACGGAGGAGATGGCCTTGATGTGCCAAAGAACTGAAGAGAGAGGCCAGATTTCCTGAATGTGTGAAACAGCAGAAAGGAATTTAACACAGGCTTCTGTGGATGACAAGCAGCTCATTCCCTCCTGCCTTGCAGCATCAGTGTCGCATCTTTTTGAGATCAGCTCTGCTTTGGGATCATGGCAGCAGCCGCCCAACTTCGGTCTTGTGTTTTTAAAGAAGGCTTTTTGCACTGCACCTACTGATTTCTGACTGCAGCTCTCCACTGTTGGTAGATGTCTTTGTGTCATGTCCCACCTGGAAATACAGAGGCTGTTGCAGTTTTAAAATCTGCTGGATAATGTATTTATCTCCATGCTGTCTTGGCATAATTCTCCTGTACTGTAGTGCTGGGTTTGTTCAATGTGCCAGGTCAGCTCAGCCATTTTAAAAATAAAAAGTGAAACCTTAAATAAAACCTTGATTAATTACTTGGTTCTGCTTGGCTTGCTGTTTCAATGACCCTTGCAGTGACAGTAGAAATGAATGGGGGTGCTTGAAGGACGGGTTGTGTTTCTCTGACCTGTTTTAGATTAATCAGGTCTCATTTGATTGACCAAAATGACTACACTGAAAGCTGTTGCAGCAAGTGTGACTTTCACCACTTATTTTAACTTGTTTGGAAATAGTTAATGTTCTGGAAAGCAGGCTGGAAGCAGGAGCTAGACCACAGCTTGAAGAAGAAGGGGAGGAAGCTTGGATGCTTGTTTTCCCCCAGATAGTTAGGTGTCTAAGGCTCCTGGTATAGAGGAGGAAATCAGGGGCGGATTTGAGATCGGTATGTGTACCCACCTTCCCAGCATCACTTTTTCTTTCAGGATTGGTGGGATAAGGCTGATGACAAGATCAGGAGTTCATCATACTGCCTGGGTATCATCTGACCTGGCTGTTTTACTCTGAAGTCTGAGAAGCCCAAGATGGTGCTGAGAGGACTTTCTGAGGTTGGCATCTGTGGAGTATGGGGGTGAGGATCAGTGAGAAGCTCTGCCAAGCTCCTGTGAGTCAGCTGGGTGCTAAGCCAGGTTTTAGAGAACCCACCAAGAGAAAAGGGAACACCTTGAATGGGGGACTTGACCAACTAAAATAAGGAAATGAATGTTACTCCATAAAATCTCTTCTACCTAGAACAGATGCTGGAGCTGAAGACTGCTTTCCATTAGTTTTTTTTTTAGGAAAACCAGAGGTGATACCCATCAAGTTGTGTTTTACAAAAATGGGGGCCCCATCGTTTGAGCAAGAGGAACATTGCATCTGAACTGGCAGGGATTTGGGGTGATTCTCTTTGCCGTGATGTGGGAGCATCCCATGTTGGATGTCCTTGTCCCATTAGAGAAAAGAAATCTAACTTGGCCAACACCACCTCCCCTTCATAGAATCATGGAATGGCTTGGGTTGGAAGGATCTCAAAGATCCTCTAGTTCCAGCCCCCCTGCCATGGGCAGGGACACCTCCCACTAGACCCAGGTTCCTCAAAGCCCCATTCAACCTGGCCCCATTCAACTTCCAGGGATGGGGCACCCACAGCTTCACTGGACAACCTGTGGCAGTGTCTCACCACCCTCACAGTGAAGAATTTCTTCCTAATATCCAATCTAAACCTTCTCTCTTTCATTTTGAAGTCATTTCCCATTGTCCTGTCATTCCATGCCCTTGACCAAAGTCCTCTCCAGCTCTCTTGTAACCCCTTTAGGTACTGGAAGGTGCTCCAAGGTCTCCACAGAGTCTTCTCTTCTCTGGGCTGAACAGCCCCTCTTCCTGCAAAGCTTCTCAAAGCAGGATACCAGGCAAACTTGCTCACGGTAATGTACACCCCCCTCGAAGTGCCCCTAAAAATACTACTGGTCCTGGTGGCTCTACCCCCTGCCCCATGGAGGCAGCAGAGTGTATTCTAACTAGTTACCATTATCCATGATTTCTGGGGAGAACTTTCTGTTTTGGAGGCTTCTTCCCTTGAGATGAACTTGATTTAGTTGCCCAGCAGCTGATGGGTGATGGGAGATGTTGGACAATGAATGATGTGAAGTCTTTAAGAAATCGTTGATGTTGATTTCAGTGAAGGATAACTTGTATGAAGGCTCTTCAGAAACATTTATTTACCTTCCTTGAAGGTAAATTCATAATCAAATATAAAAACAAATAATTATTGAAGGCTTATTTGATAGCTTAATAGTTTTGGAATTAAATAATTGGAGTCAAATAATGCAGTTTTGGAGATGAATACTTCTGGAGATGGACACAAGGTGACGATGCCTTATGTTAGACCAGCTGATCTGTGAAGAGGGAGCAGGAGAGGAAAGACAGGAAAAAGCTTTGGGGAAAACACAGCTTCAGGTCTGAGTCAGACACAGCACAGTGGCAGCTAAATCCTAGTGGGAACAGTTATCCTGTGTACACCTTCAGGATATTTGTTTATCTGGGAACAAAATGGGGGAATAAGTGATAGGAGAAGCAGTGCACTGGCAGGTACAACAGAGAAGAGGTGTTCTTTATTACATGCTGCAGGAACACTGCAGCTCCTCATCCAGAGGATGCTTTGACTGGGTCCCTCGTTTTCTAGCAGCACCCAGAAGACTCAGAAGTTTTGGTTCTCAAGTTCATTTCTGAACAGGATCTATAGATTGAACACGATGAGCAGGGAGCTGGCTGCGCTTGCCCGATCCTTCCTCATTCCTGGGGCTGTGATGCCCTCTCCCGGCAGCTGCACTGAAGAGCCCTTTCCTTACATGTTCATTTTCTATGAGCAACGTAAAAAGAAACTTCTTGTGTTTCTTTTAGAGGATGCACGCTGAAGGCAGCCGGGTCATGCGGGCATGGATAAGGAGATCATCCTGACGTGGAATCTGGTGTCCTCCTGTGTCTTTTCTCTTGTGGTCACTCCACCTCCAGCTTTGCTCCTCTCACATTTTTAAGTTGCAGCAGCCTCGTAAGAAAAATATGTTCCCCCAGGCCATGGGTTATGTGTGAGCCCTCTGCTCCCATCCCAGCATGGGTCCCTAATTCTGGGTTCACTGACACCCTTGTGTTTCCCCCAGGTCTGGTGGGACTTTCTGGTGGGCCAGGTCTGCTCTGACATACTGGTTAAGCCTGGTAAAGAAGAAGGGGCACTGTGTCATGATGGCTGGCAGCGTTGAGAGAGGCTGCTGGGCAGAGGCTCCTCCCATGAACGCAGTCAGGGGTGATGTGAACCACGACTCCTCCCTCATCTCACACCTTGCACCCTAAAACAACTAACCTGCATAAAAAATAAATCTGGGGCTAACAGCTTTTCTGACAGTCAAGGACATGGCCGTGCTGGCCACGTGTGCAGCTGTAATGGTGTCCAGGGCTTAGGTGTGCCTGGATTGTGCCCTGGAGGGCAGCAGGCAGGTAAGAGTCCTCTGTTTTGTCACCAGTGGAGAGCTGAAGTGCTCAAAGGCAGACTGGGGAGTGAGTATGGGCTGGCACAGGAGGGCAGTGAACTGGGGGGCAAACTGCTCCCTCAGTCCCACTGCGGAGAGTTCCCCAGAGTCGCGTTCCACTGCAGGGAACTGCGGAGAGTTCTTTTAAAAACGGATGGTTGGGAACGAAATGAAGCCAAACGAGGCAAACCTTGTATCTGAGAACCATTTATTGATAACGAAAAAGAAAAGGAATAGGAGCTGCCCGGGCGAAAGAGGGCTAGAAGAGACATAAAAGAATAAAGGAAAATGGAAAGGGACTGGGGGAGAGGAGAGAGAGGGGACAGAGAGAAAAAGAGGGCATTATCACCAGCAAGTCAGGGCAGTGCTGCCGGTGTCTGGGCGGCGGTCAGGGGCTGTGCATGCTGCTGCCTGTGGCCCGGCTGGGTCTCAGCGAGCCTACGCGGCTCCTGGAGGAGCACGGCTCCACAGGCGCGGCTTTTGCAGCGATGGCTCTGGACATGCGGTGAGTGGGCACTTGGACAGGAGGAGCAGGACCCTGGACAGGGTGGCGGCGACCAGCTGGATCGGGGTGGCAGGGCGGGCAGTGACGGCTGCATTGGCACAGCAGGGTTGGATGCAGGCAGGGCGGGCAGTGACGGCTGCATTGGCACAGCAGGGTTGGATGCAGGCAGGGCGGGCANGTAGGAAGGTAGCAGAGGTGCAAGGGTGAGCCATCGAGGGCAGGAGAGCAAGCAGACTGGGGCCAGGGCAAAGGAGGGAGTGAGCGGGAACAGCAGCAAGCCCCAGCAAGCAGCAATGCAGTTGGTTTTTATCCCCCCTGACCCCTCCCAAAGCCTGCCCGCTACGAGGGCACCATTGGCCCAGTCCAACCTTCCTGTGCTGTCCATTGGTGGAGACCTCTCACGACCTGATGGGAGAAGCCCCTCCACAGCGTCTCCTACCGACTGCCTCATGGGAGGTGCTGCCAGGTGAAGTCCTCCCAGAGACAAGGCTTCTTCTAGTTGCCTTCTGCACGTGGCACATGTGCACCCCTCCTCCACATGCCTCGGACAGCCGTTGTCGAGGCGTAACAGAACTGAATTGGCTCCTCACACCCAGCCTCATGGCTGCAGGAATGGTGAGCCCCTAGATAGGAAGCATCCACCACTTTCTTCTGTTCCTCACATTTTCTAACCACATGAGCCTCTAACCCCACCTCTCACTCAAGGCCTTTGTTTTGCATCACTCTGAAGCCCTCCAGCTTTGGAAACAGCCCAACCCATGGACGCTGGAAATTATCCAATCTCTTTTGCACCATGAAGAATCCACCAGGTAGGTCCCAGCACAGGAAGGACCAGCATGAGATCAGCAGTAGTGCTGGGGCACAAAAAGATGGTGGTGTCCCTAGAGCAGGGACCAGCCCATTCCGGTCTCCCCTTGCACCAGGGAGAGTGGGTTGGGCACTCCTGAGTGGGTGCAGGAGCTCTAGGCAATGCCACCACTGGTGCTGGGGTGCTGGGGAAGGGAGGTCTCATTGATGGTGCGTCCCACTGCCAGCCTGTGTCTCCTTGCCCATGCCATCCACCGTGTGAAGGGTAAGAAGCACCCTGGACTTATGCTGGTGATGACAAGTGTCACCCTAGAGGCTCCATGGTGACAAAGCTGCAGCACAAGCAGCATGGCCCAGGCTGGGAGACATGGGGCAGAGCACAGTTTTAAGAGCCTGAGTGGTGGGAACCATCTCAAAATGTCCAAAATGGGATGTCAGCTCTGAGTCCTCACGAAACTCTTTGGCTGTTCAGTTCCCTGAAGGGTCATTTGTAACCCTGGGATAGTGGGGGATCTTGCTGCAACATCCCCACTGAGGAGCAGCAGGGTGTCCCCACCACTCTGGAGGGAGGAGCCATCAGGGCAGGGGTAATGTGGACCTCCAGGATCACCGACCAAAGAGGAGGAGGAGGCAGCACAGAACAGCTGCTTGTGTGCTCAAGAAACAAAACTCTGAAGTGCTTCACTGCTGAGATCTGTCAGAGTCCTCCCTCATCTTTTGCCACATCACATTTCTTGGACACAGAAAAATTTGGCCAAGGGATGTTTCAGCACACCCTCTTCTTCCTCGCTGGTCCTTGTATGATTTTCCCCTCTGGGAGTCCCTTGGGCTCTCAGGGTGCCTCAAGCTGTATCCTCCTGGGTGCGTTGCAATCCCCTGATTTCTGCCAGGAAAGGACAAGATGATGCCATTTCTTAGAGGACAGCCACAAAATATGGAAGAAGGGTGAGGACTGTCCCTTTCCCCCTTTAGACAAGGCTGTATCAGCTCCAGCAGCAGCCGGCCCTCCTGTGGGAGAGTGGGCAGCGGAGCTGCTGCAGCAACAGCTGTGAGAGGCAGAGTTTGTCCCCGCCAGCAGCTTTGAGGACGATGTAAAACTCCCTCCATCCACTCAAAACAGCCTGTATTTGTGCTGGGGGGCTGGTTCCCCATGGTCAGGCTCATGATATATCTTCCTGGGCTCCCTTGCTGCCCACCCGAGGGATGTGGCTTTCCCAGAAATGAAGCTCAGAGCCCCTCGCTGAGCCCCAGGACCTGGGAGGACTTGGGAGGCAATTCTGCCTGTGTGAGGTGGGTTTTTTGAGTTTATATTTTGACTCTTGGGGTAAGTTTTTCATCTGGTAGGCTGCACACTCCAGAAGAAATTGCCATGTCTTGGGCACAACTGGTTGGACTTTGCACCATTGTCCACAGCTGCTGCCATCCTTGGGAAGGGACAGCAGCCTTTCTTGGGAGCAAGTGCATTTGAAAACAGCTCTGATCAACCCAAGCAGCCTGAGAAGTGTTGGTGAAGGAGGTGTCTCAGGATGCAGGAGCAGGGCCAGACCCAGGTTTTCAGGGAGACTTGCCAGCATCCTGCCAAACTTGCTGCTCCCCATTTGCACTGTGCCTCTGCTTTATCCTGAGTCTCCCCACACCAACACTTTGGGGGATGCTGATGCTCTCCCTGTTTTTTGTGTGTCACAGCTGTGTGTCAAAGTGTTCAGGCTTGGAGATGGCAAGAGGACCTCCCACCCCCCCTTCCCCTGCAGTCTCACCCTCTGGGGCTTGATGCAAAGCTGACTGTGAACATCTTTATACTTGGACATACTGTGCATTGAGGAGCTGGAGGAGTCTCAGCTCTCTTGTGATGGGTCTTGGAGCTGACCAGGGTTCCTTTCTTTCCCCTCAGCCCATTCTGTGTGCCTCCAGGGACTGACATTTCTGCTTTTTGGTGGGATACTACCTGTTGCAAAAAGCAGATGCTGTTTGCCCGTGGCTCTGGGTGTGTGGCTTGGATCAGTTCAGGTCACTTCCTTCTCCCCCCTCCTCCCTTATCATTCCTGGAGCTGCCATAAACTGTGCCATTTCTGTCATAAATCTGGTGGGGACATCATTACCTGCATGAGTCACCTGCTCTGAAAGTTCAGCTGCTGTTCCTTGGGCAAATGTGCTGTGTGGGATGGGGGACACGATGGGAGCACACGCTGGCCCCTCGTGCTGCCTAGGCAGTGTGTTGTGAGAGGACTTAGGGTAGGAGGGTGTGAACATACGTATTTCCCAGCAAAATACTCCATGATGTGGCTGGCAGCTGGGCAAAGACACCATCCCCACTCCCTGTTTGTGCCATTTTTTCCCTGGTTTTATCTTGTCCTGTCACAAACAGAAGCAAAACTCACTGGGTTCGAGGCTGACCTGCCCTGCTGATACCTTTGGAGAGGGTTTGTACAGCACCAGTCCTTTGCAGACATTTCCTTCGTGGAGTCATAAACTCCAAGGCCAGACTTTCTGGTGGTGGCAGGACTCCAGTAGACCCTTGCTTGCCTTCATTCCCAGTTTCTAGCATGTCTAGGACATTGACTGGGACGCTGGGAGAGGATTTTGTGGTTGAGATAAGCTGGTGAACTCTGAGCTGAAGATACTGAAGCCAGAGCAGCATCTGCCCAGCTGATCAGTTCTTTGCCAGGTGTTTGCAGAGCAAACTGATGCTGAAGGTTTTGCATCTCTATACCCAAAAGAAAGCAAAACCAGTGATATTTTAGGGCAGAGAATGGTGATATTTGGGGTTTTCTTTGCTTGTTAGGAGGTAAGACTACGGTTGTGCTTTTAATAAGCTTTTTCATTTTTCAGGCACTTACCTGCACTGTAAGGAGCTTTTTTGGGCTGATGATGTTGCTCAACCCTGGCCCTTTACCTTCCTGTAACTCTTGGGGTTCATACACACCGTGAGGACACAGCAGCTGGAAGAATGGCAGCCAGAATAGGGATGATGGTGAAGGCCCTTCAGAACTTATTTTGGGGGAGGTGCTGACCCTACTAGTGTCTTCAAAGGCAGAGCAAAGTGCTCTGGCTCTCGGTGTTCTCCACTGCTCCTTAAGCCTTCCAGGCCACCTCTATGCCATGCTTCCCCTGGCCATGGACCTGCAGGACCTCAGTGGGGCCCCGTGACAGAGCTGGGCTCAACACGGCCCAAATACGTAAGGAGCAAAATCCAGTGGATCAACTCAGGAGATTAAAACTGCAGGGTACCTGGAATAGCTGCTGCTTCCTAAATCTCATTAGTGCCACCAGTCTTCTTAATCTCACCCCTTCCTGCCCTATTTATCAGATTTCCAGGAATTAGACCATAAAGAAACTAATTTTTCTAGAGGCTCACACACAGCCCCATGCGTTTTTACTCCAGCCAGCTAAATGTTAGCTGGAAAAGCACCAGCAATAAAACTAGCTTTTTCTACCTTCATGTCTTGTGGTTCCTGCATTTATTTAATTCCAATTCTCCCAATTCCACAGGAAGAGTGATGTTATTTTAGGACCAAGTGCTAAGTAAGGACTGTTTTAAGGTGGAATTCTTATGTGCCTTCTGCTCATCGTTAAGTTTCTGAGTGAACCAGGCTGTCACTTCTGTAGCTCATCTTCTGATTAAAAGTTTCTCTTTGTAATGTGAACTGCACAAAATCTGCTGGACCATCCTTTCTGGCCTGTTCTTGCCCTCTTTGTTCCCAAAGGCAGTTTGCCGATTTTGCTTTTGAGGGACCCCCTGATCTGTCTTTTCATCTAACAAGAAAAATCCCGATGTGAGAAACTACAGGGATGGAAAAACTGCATCAGTGGTGTTTCAGAGAGCCCTCCAGGGCTGGAGGGGATATTTGTTTAGCTTCTAATGCAGTGAAGAGCTTTTATGGAGCAGGAGGAGCTGCATGAGGTTGTGCAGCTTCTCATGCTAAGAAACTTTATTATAGGATTTTGCCTCTGAAAGTCCAGGGTGCATTGGAGGTTACAAAACACAACCTGCTTTTGTTGTACTGACCTGTCCCCTTTCCCCCTTCAAAGGAAGTTATAACTCTAATAGGATTTAGATATTAAAGCCCCAAACCACGCAAAACTCCAAGTAAAATAAGCGGTTTTGCATCCGGGGTTGCTCAGAAATCTCGTGCAGTGGATTCCTGCCTGGGACTTACAGCCATGGAAAATGTTTTCATGGAGGAGGTTCAGGAGTTTTAATTCTGAGGGTCAGCGATGACACATCTTTCCCAAATCTCCTTTGGGATATTTCCTCAAACCCCATCCTTTGGACGCTTAATTCTGCCAAGGTGGGATGTGAATACGAGCCTCTCCTGTTCTGGGTGGGCAAGGGATGAATGAATCAATCCCAGGTTCGTCCCTAAGTCCTCGGTCTCTCCCAGAGCCATGCCATGAGCAGCTGCCTCCGTCCCATGATGAGGTTTTAATTTTTCTAGCCTTGGGGGCTGAATTTATTAAGCCTCTCATGGCCCCTCCTACCGTGGGAGGGACGGCTCCAGCAGCCTCTCTAATACCGGGTGTCACACAGCGGTGCCACCATTCGCGTCCCGGCGTGTCACAAGCAGAGGACACAGCAACCCAAGTGCAGCGGAAAGCAAAAATAACCCCTCCATGTGCGTCACGGCGCGGTGAGTTACCTCCTCCCTCCTAACTCTCGGAGATGCTCCTGCCCGCTGAACTTCACCCCTGCCTGCTCTTCCCGGCTTGCCTTGAAAGTTAGCACCGATGTGGCGAGATTTTTTCCACTTTTCCTTTGTTGTCTGTGCATTTTTGAGTATGTTGGTTGGGATGCGACAGCGGGCGATGGACCCGGCTCCCGCCCGGGCTGCAGCGAGAAACAAAGCCCAGAGAGCCGGAGAAAAGGGAGAAACGATAACAAAAGGAGAGGGAAAGGGGTGGTTGGTGAGTAGGGGGCTTTCTGGTAGCTTGCTGGCGAGGAGAAGGGGCTCAGCAGTCCTGTTTCACCCAGGGTCCGTGCTGGATGAGTTGGCTGTGACCTGTTGAGGGGGTAAACGGGAGCCGGGATGAGACGTGAGCGGCGGGTGGCTCATGGGGTCGCTGTAGCTGGGGCAGTGGTGGGAGGGAAACGGCGGCTGAGCATTTGCAATCCTTGGGATAAAGGGCTGTTTCCATAGTAAAAGGGAGAAAGGAGCCTCTCTCTTTCTTCCCCTGAGCTTGCCTAGCGTGTGAACGGGGAGGTTGACTCAGGAACAAATAACCCGTGAAAGGGTAACATCTGGGAACAGCTGTAAATAATCACGACTTGGTTAGAAAGGCTGGAAGCAACACTATGGTCCACCATCTGCCCTGATGCTGCAGTCACCCTGGGAGCTGTGATGGGGAGCTGTTTGGAGAGCAGCTCGGTTTGCAGCTGAAACAGGATTTGACCCTGGCTTTAGTCTGTTGTTGTTGTCCAAATGCTTCCACATTATTGCAGGCATAACCACAATTGGCAATGAAACATGTGAATTTTCACTTCTAGGAAAGAGTGAATTTTAATTCAGCATCAGGCACTCAGCTGATGTGAACCTGGGGACTGGCACTGGGGCAAATTGAAGTTGCAAAGCGCGAACTTTGATTAGCTGTAGGTCCATCCCACGGTGTACATCACCTTCTCTTCTTTTCTGCACTTTTCTCTCGGAATCCTGACCTCACAATGTAGCATCTCCCCTGATAAGTTCTGAGAGGTGATGCCAGGTGGAAGGACAAGAGAGAACTGAAATAATTTCCTACAGGTGCTCAAAGATTTTAAGCTGCATTTAACAACAACAAAAAAGGCATAATGTACCCTGAGACCAGTTGGATTGTAATTAAAAATTGTTCTGGATGTGAAGGGAGCCAAAGCTGTCACTTCCTTTATAACTTTGCTATTTAAATGTTTAAAAGGTGTGTAAGATTTTCAGGGCAATTTGAAATCCTTGCGGAGATTGCAAACCCAAAGCTTGTTCTCACGACCAGTCCTGGGACTTCCTTATGCCGTGACATTGGACCAAGGAGGTGAGCAAATGGTGTCTTTTGAGCTTTCTGTATCATTTCTGATGATGGAAACACAGTTCTTTAAACTTAGTTGTGTCAGCTTGTTGTGAGGCTGCCTGCAGCTCACAATGTACCTCTGTGCAAGTTGTTACCGTACAGTTTCACTCAGTGTGATAAAGTATCAGCCAAAATAAAAGAGAAAGTTGGTTTGTTTCTTTCTTCTAGAAGTTTGTGGCGCTTTGGCAATGTACCCTTCTCTTCTCTGCAAGGCCAGAGGCCCTCCTTCAGGCAAACCTTGCTGGTTATGTGTAGACACTGCAGAAGCTACCACCCATCAGCTGAGACACACGCACTCCAGCATGGAGCAGATCCTGCCACCAGCTCGGTGGCTTTGCATGGGGGACAGGGTGCAGGGAGCTCTGCAGTGGTGGTTCCCTGTAGACTGCAACACCATGCACATGTGCAGCAACAGCCTGGCCTTGGTCCAAATCTGACTCCATGTCTCAGGATATCTTGCAGGAAGAGGCCTGTACCTCATCTTGGCGTGACGTCCTGTGTGTTGGCCTGTAGAGCTGCCCCGGAGACCTCTGTGGTGTGCAGCAAACCAGGGTCTTGGGCTGCGTTTTGGGTGAGCCGATTGGGTAGAAAGTTGGGAGAAGATCCTTTGTGTTACAGGTCTTACTGAAAGGGAAGAAAAGAGCTGGTGTGGGTAGAGCAGCTTGGAGACATGACCTGAGGTGCACCTTGGCACTCATGGCAGGATGAGTCCTGAGGGTGCACAGGCTTGGCTCCACATTGCACCCTCTGCTCCAGCCACAGGTACGTAGTGCGAGGGCGCTGAGCAACCTGCCTGCAGGTGCTCCTCTCTTCAACATCTTGTCCTCATCCTGTTATTCATGTGCTGGACACTACTCTCCCAGCAGCATTTAAGCAGGACTCACAGCTGGCTGCTTTTTGGTGGCTGAGGGCTTGGCATTTTATAAAAACCCAGTAAACAGAGGGTATCTTTGGTCATGTTCCCAGTTTTTCTCCTCATCAGCAGGACATTGGCACTTGCTGCATTTCTTACTCTCTCCAGGAAAAGAGGAGGGAAGTAGGAACAGTGATATTTCAGAGGCTTGAACAGGAAGATGTCCCTGCCCATGGCAGGGGGTTAGAACCAGTTGATCTTGAAGGTCACTTTCAACCCAAACCATTCTGTGATACACTGATTTTATGAACATGCCCATGTCCTGCTCTCATATTGATCCTATTCTCCTGTCATTGTTTGCCTTACCAGTCTTTGTGGTGTCTCCAGGGAAGAAGTTGTGACCCTGCTGTCAGGGTCAGGATGGACTTTCCATGCTTGTGGCCCAGGTCCTTTCCAGTGGCTGAGCAGTTGTATTGTATGTGAGTGCACATGATGCTGTAGCAAGAGGGAGATGAGAAACCCTGTCCTGGGACTCATCCTCTGCAGCTCTGGTGCCAAGGGGAACTCTTGAGACTACCACAGTGTGCCAGCTCTTTTCTTTCATGAACACTTGCCAGGAGAGGTGACAAGGTAAGAGGTTGGCTGTGACAGTGGTGTGCTATAATAGCAGCAGGGAGCACGAGAATAGCAGCAGGCAGGGAAAGAGGGCAGGGCTGGGTGGGGGAATGAGTACATGTGTGAATGAGGCTGTGGCTGCTGCCCAGGGCGGCTGTTTTGACATCAGCTCCAGTGTTGGATGCAAGAAGAAAGAAGCACATATCTGCAAGCAGGGCACGGGCCGGGAGCAGCTCGAAGCATCGCTGTAGGCCCGCTGGAGTCTCACTATTTGTGCAGAAACAGTTTGGAGTCAGTCTCTGCCTTACTCTCCTGCTTCATTTCCTCTGTTCTCCAATGCAACTGTGAGCTATTCCTTGTTTCTCCAGCTTCCATCTGCTCCAATTAGGCTGGAAGCCCCTGGAAGGTTTTCAATCCCTGAGACACTTTTACAGCCCTGAGCCTCGGTGACAATTACGGGTCCGGTCCTCCCTGCACCGGCAGCCCCGGCTGCCGCCACCGACTCAGTCTGGTCCTTTCGGCAGCTGCTCTTAATCGCTGACCTTACTTTGGAAGGTCTCCAGAGTTGGAGAAATAAAAGACACTTTAGAAAACGGGGAGGGGGGAATTGGCAAAAGCAGTTGCTTTTTAAAAGACTACTTATTTCTTAAGATGTACTTGCTACTGATTAACCTTTGCTCTGTGATTGCTTTAATTGATTCATGCCTCAAAGCCGTCAGAAAGGTTCTGTGGGGTCATGGTGCCTCTGTCCTAAATGCTCTCTTTCCCTGCAAAGCTTTTAAGAAGTTTTTCGTTGAGCAAGACCCAATGCTTGCAAGAAATGCAGGTGAATGACGCCAACCCTTTTATCTTCTCCATCCCTCAGATTTTCCAGCTTTCATCTTAGTGCTTTGCTGCTGTGACCTCTTCCTTCCCTCCCTGCTGCCATTTGGCGACCTGCTACCAGGCTGGTTCTGTTCTATATTCCTCTCTGTTTGGGGGGATGGGGGGGAGGGGTGAGCTTTTGGCTCTTCTGGGAGAATGAGGCACTGCAGGTTTGACTACTACTGCCCTCAATCAGCCTCTTGGTGTCTCACATGTGGTCCTGCCCGTGGACCCACCTGTGGTCCCTGTTACTGCTTCACATCACCCCACATGCAGAATTTCTGTGGCTGTGCCTTTGTATGGCAACAGGATGACAACACCCTGGCAGTTGTGGCCTTGTCCTCTTCGTGCCAGGATGCAGAAGTTCCTTGAAGGTGAACTGGCAGGGCTTGCTGGGTTTAAGCGATGAATGTCCTTTCTTTTTGGGCTGGGCTCGTGCCCTGGCACTCTGGATGTGTGTGAGGCTGTTCATCTGGCCTATTTAGACATCTGCCCTTGCATGAGCTGAATTGTGCCCATTTCTCTTTGTTGGCTGTTCTGTGTGATCAGGGTGACCGCTCAAACACGGAGGAGGTGGAACACAAGTCTGATGAGGAGCGGCTGAGGGAGCTGGGAATGTTTAGTCTCAAGAAAAGGAGGCTGAGGGGCACCTTAATACTCTCTACAACTACCTGAAGGAGGCTGTAGCCAAGTGGGTGTCTGTCTTTTCTCCTAGGTTGCACCATGGGAGGTTTAGATCAGATATAAGGAAACATTTCTTCACTGAAAGGGTGCCCAGGCATTGGAACAGACCAGGGAAGTGGTGAAGCCACCTGGAAAAAATGTGTATATGTGGCACTTGGGGACATGGTTCAGTGGTAGGCTTGGCGGTGTGGGCTTAATGGTTGGACTTGATGCTAGAGGGCTTTTCAATCCTAACGATTCTATGACTAACCCGTCTTCCAGGAAAGACCAAGTGAGGAGTGAAAACACCCACTCCAAGCTCTACAGCTAAATAAATCACTCATTTCCTCCAGGATGCTGGAATGTGAGTGCTGCTGGGTGCCAATCCAGCAGATCCGACTGTGCTGTGTGTCCTTGGCCCTGAGGAGGTCCATCAAGGCTCTGCTCATGGGTTATCTGTGCTAATCTTCTTGCTTTGCTAAGCAAACTCCATGTCTCACCCCAGCAGATGGATGAAAATCAGATGAGCCACACAGTCTTGACCTGCTGATCTTGTTGCACTGTTGGCACAACTCTGAACTGGGAAACTGAGGCCCTGGGTCGTGGCTCCTCTGCATCCGTGGTTTGATGTTAGGTCAGGGGTTTTGTATGTCAGAATAGCCTGCTGCTCTGAAATGAGTTCAGAATTTTCTGAGATGGCTTATGCAGAACTGTGGTAGTGTTTAATTAGCTAGAAAGGATTTTTCTCTGAGAACAGCAGCACCACATTCTTATGGTGCAAAAGCTGGCTAGCCCTCATGCATTTGGATAGTGTCAGTAACTAAATGGATAAACTTCTGTCTGGTGTCATGGAAAGCATCCTTTCCTCCCTTTTCCTCTCCTCCTTGCACGGTGTTTTGCTCCAAGGCTTGAACTTTAACACCCACAGCCTGGAGGAGGGCCAGCACTTGGGGTCTTCAGCACAGTGGCTATCCAGGGCCCCTGTGCTTTGTCCAGGCTGAATAGCACTCTGCAGAGCTGCTGAGCCGAGGTATGCAATCTGGAAACCTCTTTTCTTCTCCCCTCTTGGCTCAGGGACAAAGTCTTCCCCCGGAGATGATGCTTGTGGTGATGCACAGCCCTCGGTGGCACTATGGGGCTGGAGAGGGTCCCCCACGCTGCGTCCCAATCTCCTCATCTCCCCTTAACAGCAGGGCACAAAGAGCCGCTTCGGCATTCCCAGGAGCAGAGAGGGACCCAAGCCAGGGCATGCTGAAATGCGCGAAGTAGGATTTATATCTTCAAAGAAATATTTCCCTCCTTCCTGAGCTCTTTTTTATTTTTTCCAAGGGATTTTTTCCACCTCCTCCTCCCGCCCAGGCAGGCTTTGAGGCGTGGAAGCACGTTTTGCCTCCCCACGGTGGCTTTTCAATGGTGGGAGAGCGACTTCTTAGAAAGCTGTGGGCCACCCAGGGGCAGAGCATGTGCATGGGGCTGAGCTGAGCACGACTGCACACATTGCTGCTGATGACACTGCATGGCCACGAGCACAGCGAGAACAAAGCTCTTCCCTTCTCCTGTTGACCACACTAACATGTGGGGAGCAGCATCTCACCCCAACCTGGTAATGCGGAGTCTCCATTCTTGGCTTGACCTGGAGCTCAGTGATGCTCCTAATTCCCTCTTTGGGTGAGCAAAGTAACACCCAGACATGGACTTCTCACTGCTGCCAGCTGGGACCAGCATCTGGCTGGGGGATGGAAGGTCTCTGTGTGATCACAGATGGAAGGTAGCTGTTCCTGATCCCTTTTGGGGCTAATTTCTGCCTCTGCTTATCTCTATTGCCAATGCCAGCTTCCCTAAAGGGCTCTGCCCTTTTGGAGTGGAAACCCAAGACTGAGATGAGGTGCTGTATGACCCAAGAAAATGGTTTGTAAATGAGGTTTATGAAGGCTGATCAGAGTCAAAACCAGAGGAGAGACTCTGCTGAGGGGTCTGGCACCAACAGAGCCAAAGACACCTGTCAGTCATGCTCATTTCCGTGAGGCTGGGAAAGTGCCCATGTACCTAAGAACACTTGGATCAGATTATGCCTGAGTCTAGCCAAAGACATGGCATTGCAAAAAAATCTTTCTCCACCTCTTCTTTTTCTTTCTTTCTTTTTTTTTTTTTTTTAGCAACTATTCAGCTTTATTCAAAACACTCATTTTGCTCCTAGCAGGCGAGAGGGAAAATCTATTGTAGCACTTTGAGACCCTTTTACAAACATGATGATTTCCCCTTGCTGTTTCCATGTGAAGCTGAAAGCATTTGTATAAAACCCATTGTAAATGCTCTGAGACTTGGCCAATAATTTCCTGGGCACACATTTGTTAATGTAGCCTGCAAAGTGCTTTGAAAATGAAGAAAAACAGCTGTAATTTCTAATGATGATAAGTATGGTTAAACAAGGTTTCTGTGAGTGGTTGTGAGTAATGAGTGATCCCTGGGGACTGGACACTGGGGACAAACATGCTCCAAACATAGAATCATAAAATGATTTGGGTTGGAAGGAAACTTAAGATCATCTCATTCCAAACCCCCTGCCATAGGCAGGGACACCTTCCACCAGACCAGGTTGCTCAGGGCCCTATCCAACCTGGCCTTGGACACTTCCAAGGATGGAGCAGCCACAACTTCTCTGAGAAACCTGTACCAGTGCCTCACCACCCTCATAGTGAAGAATTTCTTCCTAATATCTGATCTAAACCTACCCTCTTTCACTTTAAAGTCAGTAACTGCTCCAGCTCCCTCAGCTTGTCTTCACAGAGAGCTGCTTCTGTCCTCTGATTGTGAGAGGTACCCTTGAGAGAGGTACCTTGAAGAAAAAGACTCTAAACAGTTCTGGGAGAGGGTTTTGGGAGAGGAAAAATGTGATTTGTGCAAAAATGTGTTTCAACTTTGCAGCTTTATTTCCTATGATGATCACTCTGGAATAAAAACAGGGATTAAGATGCCTTTTCTATGCTAAATTCTCATGGCTGATGTTGGATTTTGTTTCAAGGTGAATAGATCTCACCTTGGAGTGAGGCTTGCTTCTCCATATAGGGGTATGTTTAGACATCTGAGGCTGCAGCAGCGTTTCCAAACTCATATCACTCATTCTTAGCCATGGGGGCTCCTCAAAGGCTTCTCAAACTGACCTCACAAAATTGATTGGTTGCCTGAGAAGATCTTGCCTTAAAGCATGTACCCACAGCTGAGACACCTGTGGCTGAGCAGGGCACACCAGCCATTCCCAGCACAGCTCCTGCTGGATGTCCTCTGTGATGGGGCGAGTCCCTGTGTAATAGATACAGGATTTTGGCAGTATTTGCTTGAAATGGGCTTGATTATTTTTGTCTGTTCGAAACGTGGTGGGATGATCCACAATGTAGGGCATGAACCTTGGTAGAAATCTCTCCGTGTCTCTGGAAGCCACAGCCACTGCCTGTTAGAGGTGTACTACAAGTGGAATGGAGAAATATTGTCCCTGTGGTCACAGGAGCTGTTATTCCCCTTTTGTATCCACATCTGTTCATTGTGTCCCATGTTAAGCCCTGTTGTTTCTTTCTGCTAATGGCTATGTTCTTCCACCTCAGAGCCAACAGGTAAGCAACACACGAGACATGGCCTTGCATGTGTTTGTCCCAGGCTATACTGCTCCCTGGGATCCCAGATCACGGCTTATCAAGAAACTAATGAAGGTCATACTGATAAATTATAATTAACATCTGCCGGGGAGAGTATATAGAGTATATTCTTTATCATAGGGAGATAACAACTATCTTTATTTTATCTGATTTTTTTTTTGTTTCCTGGGTTACACCTCGTTAATTTCCTGGAAAGAAACTGAAGGCAGAGGATAGTCAAATAAAAGGGATCCTGGACTGTGACCAAGAGCTTTGGGCAGGCTGTAGGGCAGAAATGCAGATTTAAGGGATGCTCTTTGCTGACTTTTTCTGGCTAGTGGCAAGGTCTATGTGCAGCTCATGATGATGGTGATCAACCAGCAGCTTGCCAGGAGGTTTTATTCTTTTACTTCTGTTGGTGTGATGCTGTGGAAGACTCCCAGGGGAAAGGCCAGGAAGTGATGCCCCACAGAGTGTTGGCAGAAATCTCCAGGCTAAGGAGCTGCAGATGCTGGAGAGGCTCAGCTCAGGTTCAAGGAATCTGTTAGTCCTGGCATGGGGTTCACTTTCTCTCCAAGCCCCTTGGAAACAGTGGAACAGGCAGAGTGGGCATCACTCCTTTCTGCTGTCTTTCTACACCATCAAGATTCTTAGGAGAAGCTGGCCATGCTCAGTGGCTGAGAAATGACCATCTCCGTGTCCCTCATGTGACTCCTGCTACACATGTAATATTTTTTCCCCCAACTCTCTTCTTGCAGTGAACTGGGAAAGGTATTTGTAAGATCTGGAAAGAGCCTGCAACCACAGAATCGCGGAATCAAAACGGGTCAGGCTGGAAGGGACCACAGTGGGTCATCTGGTTCAACCTCAGGGCTCAAGCAGGGTCACCCTAGAATGCATTGCACAGGACTGGGTGGTTCTTGAGTATCTCCGATGGGAGACTCCACAACCTCTCTGGGCAACCTGTTCCAGTTCCAACCTGTCCAGTCACCTGCGCAGTAAAGAAGTTCTTCCTCCTGTTCAGGTGGAGCTTCCCGTGCATCAGTTTCTCGAGAAGAGCCGGGCTCCATCCTCTTGGCACCTTCCCCGCAGACACTTAAAGGTGAGGCCCCCCCTCTTGGTCGTCTCATCCCGAGGCATCTGAGGCAACTGACTCTGCTGCCTGTGCTGGAGCGCCTCAGCGCCCTCTGGGACAACTGCTGGGACAACCGCTGGGACAGCCGCTGGCACAACCGCTGGGACAGCCGCTGGCACAACCGCTGGGACAGCCGCTAGCACAACCGCTGGCACAGCCGCAGGGACGACCGCTGCACGTGTCAGNCACAACCGCTGGGACAGCCGCTGGCACAACCGCTGGGACAGCCGCTAGCACAACCGCTGGCACAGCCGCAGGGACGACCGCTGCACGTGTCAGCCGCTGCCTGCGAGAGAACCCCCGCGCACTCCCCGCGCAGTCCCCGCGCACTCCCCGCGCAACCCCAGCGCCAGCCCCGCGCAGTCCCCGTTCGCTGGCCCCGGCCGCTCGCGCTGCCCGGGCCGGTTTGAAACCGCCGCGGTGCTCCCGGCTCCGCCCGCTCCTCGCCCGCTCCGCCGCCGTGAGCTTCCCGGTGCTGCGAGGGCTCTGTGCTGCTGCTGCTGCTGCTCGAGTGTTCCCCCTTGGACCGCCTGACCCGACCCTCACCCCCGGCCGTACCCCGGCCGCCGCGGCTGCCGCCTTGCGGGCCGTGCCTTACCAGCCCCCTGAGTTGAGAGGTATTGTGTGGGAGACACCTCGATGCCGGGGAAAGGAAAGAAATACTTAAGAAGCCCAAGGGAAAAAGCTATAGGGCAATGCCAAATTTGGCTGCTGTACCTTTGCCCCTTGGAAGATGAATGCTCCAGCCCCAGCACCCCAAAAGACACAGGTTTTTAATCCTTGCTTATGCACTGGCCTCTCAAGCAGGTTGCTCTTTGTAGTGCTTTCAGCGTTCAGGCTGTGTGGCTGAATATGTTTCCTGATTTTTCTCTCCTTCTCTTTCCTCTCTCATCCCCCTAGGCTATTTCCCATGCTTTTCTTCGCTCTCTGCCAAGCAGTGGGAAGGCGGCAGCTCTGCCTGACTGCCTGCGATTATGGGGAGTCTTATCTGCGAGCACATAAAGTCTCTGTTTGCCATGGAAAAACCTGTGGTCCCTGGGGTTTATGGAGCAGAAAAACATATGTTACTGCTTTCGTGCCTCACTTGTTAAGGAGCCCTAAACTTTGCCATCCTACTGATGTGTGCTTACCTGGTTGCTCTTCGCTCCCATGGCTTTCCCAGCGAATGGATGCAAGTTTGCTGTTTCCCTTCTCTATCCATTTCACTTCGCCTGGTAAAGATGGGCAGGAATTGCAGACGATCTCTGAATTTTAAGAGAACTGTGCTTCAAATCTAGATGCAAGGACTGTAAAGCCTCTTGCTGAGTCCTGCCAAGTACTGAACTGTTCTTTTGGCTTCTGCATCTGCCATTTGTTTCGGTGTTGTTTGCCCCTTAGGTGCTTGTTGGGCCCAGTTACTGAGATATTATACTGGGATGTTATCTTTCTTAGGATCAGATGCTTGTGAATTCAAATGTGTCAGTGTTTGATGTGGTCTGAAGCACTGCAGATTCAGCCAGACCTTGGGCGTTATAATGTTTTAATAGCTTCTAATTGCCTTGTCCCAGCTGTGGCAGCAGACTGGTAATTGGTTACCAAGGATGAAACCACAAAGAATGAAACCACGGGACAGAGGGTCATGGAGAACCTGAAGGGTGGCTGAGTGGTAAGGAGGGAGCTTGTGTTAAATGGAACACAACTGCTTGAGAGCATGGAGATGAACCTGAGGGCAGAAACCGGGGAGAATATGCGGAGGTAAAAGGGAAGTAGTGATGCCTGCTTGGAAGGAGAGATATAAAGAGAAAAATGGAGTGCCTGGAGATACGAGTACATTTTGAGCTGAGAAGCACCCTTCTGACTGTCCTTGTGTCTGTCGTTGTTTTCCTCATTGTCTCATGGGACTTGGCCCGGCTCAGAGGGATTTCTCTTGGACTTGTTCTAGGAGTTGCCACTGGACTGTTGGCTGATACCAGCAACAGCAGCACAGTGTAACTGCATCGCAATACATGAATCTTGCAGAGCTGCAGAGGCAGATGGGCTCTTCTTAGGAGTCTCTGGCTTAGCAGTGAAGCAGCCTAAAATTTGGTGAGTTGTTCTTGGTCTTCCCTCTCTCTGTCAATTCTTTCTTTTGCATCTCCATGCAAGCATCACCCTTTGTCTAGTGCCTTGAGCGTGCTTTGTGCTTCGTTCCTCAGCAGAGACCCGGCAGTCCCCAAAGCTGTGGGGCAGAGCTGCTCAAAGGCTCCCACTTGCTAGGTGAACCCTGTATGCCCAGAGGGAGCAGAAGCCTTGGATTAAATCATGGTCTGGGAAATGGCAGGATGGTTTCTGCTTTGGACAAGAACTCACTGATATTTCTTCCTAAGATCTGATCTCAACCTACCTTCTTTCAGTCTGAAGCCATTCCCTCTCATCCTGTCACTCCATGCCCTTGACCAAAGTCCCTCTCCAGCTCAGTAGTAGCCCCTTTAGGTACGGGAAGGTGCAATAGGGTCTTCATTTATATCTCCATTTCCTTGAGTGGAGATACGCTAGAGAAGATCTGTCCTCTGTACTCAACAAGATAAAATTCCAGTCTGAGTTTATTGCCTTTGTGGGATTCTTTGGCCCTTTGCAGACTTCAAAGGAGCAGCTGAGTGAGGTAGCTCTGTCTGTTGGGGCCTGGGAGAGAAGGGAAAATGTCTCTGGGTAGAAAAAAGGAAGATGACAGGAAAAGAGGGACAGATGGATGCCAGCAGAAGCTAGAGCCCAAAGCAGGGGACAAGTTACGTTTTTCGAGTCTCTTGATACTGATAGGTCTTATTGCCATAGTGATACTGCTTGGACAACAGGGTCAATGGGGATTCAGGGGATGCTAGACACAAAGATGTTCTGCTCTTCTTTGGCCAGCCTGATGTTTTTGGGAGAGTCAGAAGCTGGTGGAGGGGATTGTGGACAGAAGGTTGTGTTTGTCTCTCCCTCATTCCCCAGCCTCCTCTGCAATGAAGTGCCCCTTTCCCAATAACCCATGGGCTTGGAGTGGTGACTTGATTGGAAAGACTAAGGTAGGAGGTCATGAAATTCTTAATTATAGTGGTGTTGTAAGTACTCTGATGCAAAGATGAAGTTCTGATGTTGCCCAGAGAAGTTTTGGGTGCCACATCTCTGGAAGCGTTCAAGGCCGGGCTGGATGGGGCTCTGAGCAACCTGCTCTAGTGGGATGATCTTTAAGATCCCTTCCGATCCAAACAATTCTGTCATTGTGTGGTGAAGCTGAAAACACCTTTCCCTTTCTGCTGGGGGTGAGTTCCAGGGTGAATTATTTAAGCATTCAAAAGCTCAAGGCCAGATGATGTTTGATACATGAGAGAAACTGGATGCTGCAGGTATCGAGTAGCTTGTGCTATGGGTGAACAGGTGTATCCTGGAGAGACTGTGGCTACCGTGTGCCAAAACCCATGGGAATTGTCATGGAAATCCCAAATAGCAGGTTACTGTGCACTCCATACAAGGATACTCTGAGGAGGAGGAAACATGAACTACAAGGAAAGACTAGAAAAGCTGGGATTGTTGAGGCTAGAGAAGGTTTAAGGGGAGACATCTACATGTGAATATGTGAAATGCATAACAGAGGAAGAGTGTAAGCTGTTCACTATATCCACGATAAACAAGGCATGAAGTAATGTCCTTAACTGTAAAACAGGAGACAAGACACTGGGAAACCCCCCCCCCCCCCACCAC